>JAMPIV010017274.1:0-168019 GCA_024509875.1 Oreohelix idahoensis
CCTCACAATAAGTCAAAAGGAAAACGAATGTGCTGAGTCAGGAAGTGGGTGACTGCAACCAGTTTATCACTATCGAATAACTATGAATTGGCAGTGGTGCACCACTTCACATACCTAGGGTCTACCATCAATGACAAACTCTCACTGGATACAGAAATCGACAGCCGCATTGGCAAAGCTGCAGCTACTTTTGCCCGCCCTCACATCGCGTGTGTTTGGGGTAAGAACTATCTAAAACTCACAATGAAGAGAACCAAAGCTGCGGTATATAATGCCTGCTCGTCACCAGCACACTCTCCTATATGGCCAGCGGCGAGACCTGGACGACCTATGCTAAACAAGAAAGAAGGCTCAATACCTTCCATTTGCGGTGTCTACGCCGCATCCTCGGCATCTCGTGGAAAGATAAAGTGACAAATGTCGAGGGGTTGTCACGTTTGCTCTGGCCTTGTAAATAGTATGTACTACGCTTCTTAGACAGCGCAGACAGGCGCTTGGCCATGTTCGCTATTATTATTATTATGTATGTGAGTGTCACAGTGTTGTAAAGTATTGTGGATTAAACTAAATTGTTTATCTGTCTGTTGGTTGTTGTGAACATACACTTCATCATTATCATAACCCTAGACATTCAACGTAGTCATCACAATAGCCCAGAATAAGTATGGCTGAGGTCTAAATGTGGTAGCAAAGTAAGGTTATTATATTGGGAGTAATTCACTTCGGGAAATTATACAAATTAAAAAGGTATCCTGGGGTGAAAATAAATAAGGTTGAGCTCTCAGTGCCTGTGGTTGTCCTTAGATAATTATTTATAGATAAAATTGTTTGGTTAAATATTGTATACATTTGCCTGTTAGAAAATGGCGGACCTGGCAAAATTTCGATCTGCTGCTATGCAGGCTGCTAAAGAGTTAGGAATGGACGGGCAAGTTATGATTGCTTATGTCACTACTGAATGTGACAAATTTATTGAACGCGAAGAAAAAAGATTAGAAAAAGAGGCTGAAAGAAAGTTAGAAGCTGAAAAAGAAATTAAGAGGTTGCAGATTGAGGCTGACAAAGAGGCTAAAGCATTGGAGGCAGATAGGGAGATTAAAAGGCTCCAGTTTGAAGAGAAGAAATTGGCTGCAGAAAGGGAAGCAGAGGAAAGAAGGCAGGCTGCAGAAAGGGAAGACAAGCGATTGGCTGCAGAGAGGGAAGCAGAAAAGAAGGAGAAGAGATTACAAAGGGAACATGAGTTACGACTAAGGGAGTTGGAATTTCAAGGCCATGCTCCTGAAAATGGTGCCAGTCCCTTTACCTCCGATGCTACTGCTAGTCAGGGAGCCTCAACCTCAGCTATGAACTTTCATTTAGATCATTTTGTTGAGAAAGACGATGATATCGAGAGCTATCTATATAGATATGAACTATTAGGTACCACGTATGGGTTAGAGAGAGAAAGGTGGAGCTTAAAGTTATCTCAAGGGCTTCGTGGTGCAGCTTATGAAGTTTTTGCCAAAATGAGCAGAGATGATCAAGAAAATTATGACATGCTAAAGCAGGCTCTTTTGTTAAGATATGAAAAGAATGGTGAATTTTATAGAAAAAAAATTTAGGAATGCTAAACTACTGTCAGGTGAAACCTATCACCAGTTCTCTGCACGGTTAGAGACATACTTGGAGAAATGGACTTCTCTGGGGAAAACCCAAGATCTTAAGGAAATGATCCTTATAGAAAAATTAAGAGAGTCCATGGCTCCAGACCTGAGAAAGTTTCTCATGGAACAAGGTGCAGAGAGGCTGGGTGAGTTACTAAATGTTGCTGAAAGGTATCAAGCAGCTCAAGCAGAGGTAACAAGTAATAAAAAGAAACAGGTAGATAATTTTAAGGCACCACAGAACTTTAATAAATTTGATCCTAGAGATCAGAACAAAGGTAAGCACCAGTTTGATAGGCCACGGTATGACAATAAAAATAAAACCCCACAATTCGATGAAAGGAAATATAATGAAAGAAAATCTTTCAACCAAAAAAGGAGGTGGTGTAAAAATTGTCGGATGGACAATCATGATACTGACCGTTGCAGAAGGAACCCTATAGTAATGGCCACCCTTCAGGTCAGGTCAACCTCAAGAAAGGAGGAGGATATTATGTTAAATACCACTCCAGAAGAATTGAGGAAGGCACAGGCGGAGGACAAAACACTCAAGCCTTGTTTTAGAAAATTGTCAAAGTGTCACACACCTACAAGTAAAGGAGACTTCTATGTGAAGAACAAACTGATATACCGGAAGACTGGAACTAGATCCAAAGGTCAGGGACAGCTGGTACTTCCAAAAAGGTATAGGGCAGACTTAATAAGGAGCTTACATGTGAAACAAGATGGGGACCATGAGAAAATAGGTACCATCATTCAAAAGGTAGCTCAGAATTATTATTGGCCCAAGGCAAGGTGGGACATTGACAATTTTGTAGAAAGGTGTAGCATGGCACATGAGGGAACACCCACAAGTGGGAACATTGATCAGTACCTGGACACGCCACGGGGCAAACGTAGGCCTGACACGGAAAAGAAAAATAAATTAAATAAAGTGGACCAAGTGGAATGGGAAGCCCCTTTTCACGGACAATCTTCGATTGACTGTTTTACAATGGCCACTATGCAGCGAGTGCAAAAAGATGTCTTACCCCAGGATAAGCCGAAAATCCCTCAATCGGACTTATGTAAACTGGAGGAAGAAGATGTAGAGAGGAAATCTCTCATCAAGAATTCTAAGTGGGGAGAAAGCCCCAAGAGAAAAATTGGTAGCGGTCGATTTGTGCATGATAATTCTGGGAAGAAAAATCATCACTATAGAGCTTCGAGTGGAAGAGACCATACCGGTGCATGGACAAATAGGTCCACAAAATTAAAGGTCCATATGTAGCTCTGTTAAGAACGTGGACTGATGAAAAGGCAGAGGAACATATTACATACTCATACCAATATGTGAATGAGCTGACCACTCGTTTAAAAACTGGCTGGGAACTTGCCAATGAAAATTTGAGACAAGCCAGAAAAAAAAACACGCTGCCGATTACAACAGGAAAGCTAAAGACAGAGATTTGGCTGTGGGAGAGAAGGTACTGCTTCCTCTACCCGGTAGTCAGAATAAATTACAAATTGGATGGCAAGGTCCATATACAGTTCTAGAGAAGGTGTCTAGAACCAATTATAAGATAGATAAGAAGGGGAAAGAAAAAAATATATCATGTGAATCTCCTGAAGAAATATTTGGAAAGAGAAAATCAGGAAGAGACACACTTGTTGACCTTGTCCATTGCAATGGAGATGAAAAAGGAACCACTTTCATCATTTGAATATCCATTACACCCCTGTGAGACAGCTGCACAGGTGAAAATCAGTACACACTTAACGAAAAATCAGAAGGAGAGAGTGCAACAGGTTTTAGATGATCATACAGAGGTGTTAACAGACCAACCGGGGCATACAAACGTATTGGAATATGATATGAAACTGATAGACGCCACACCTGTCTGTATGAAACCCTATTCGATTCCTTTTGCTAAGGAGAAAGCCTTGAAGGAAGAGATAGACTATTTGTTGAAGGAGGGAATAATTTCACACAGTGAATCTTCGTATAGTTCCAGTGTGGTGCTCTTAAGGAAACCCTCTGGAGAACATAGACTATGTATAGATTACAGGAGACTGAATGCTATCACAGAAGGTCAGGTGGATCCATTGCCGGATACAAATCAGTTGTTTGCCAGGCTAAATAAAGCTAAATATTTCTCAAAAGTGGATCTGAGTAAAGGATACTATCAGATTCCAGTAAAGCCTGAGGTTAGACCATACCTAGCTCTTAGTACCTCAGAGGGACACTATGAGTTTAACAGATTGCCATTTGGATTGAAGAATGCGCCTAGTGTCTTCTCTAGAATGATGAGAAAATTGTTGGATCCTCTGAATAATCCATGCATCACAAATTTCATGGATGATATCCTTATAGCAACAGAAACATTTGAGGAACACATTGACTCTCTGAACATGCTGTTTAATCGACTTAGAGAAGTGAAGTTAACAGCCCGACCAACCAAATGTTGTGTTGGATGTAAAGAATTGGAATTCTTGGGACACACAGTCCATCAGGGAAACATGACCCCTGACCCCAAGAATTTAGAGAAACTAAAGAAAGCCCCGAGGCCACAAACCAAGAAAGACGTGAGATCCTTTGTCTCATTATGTGGTTTCTACCAAAAGTATATCAAGAACTTTAATTCCATATGTGCACCGTTAACTGATTTGACACGCAAAGGAAATCCAGATCGAATTGCATGGACAGCACAATGTGAATTGGCCTACCAGGAATTGAAGGAAAAGCTCACAAGCAAACCTATTTTGAAATTACCTGACTTAAGTCAAGAATTCATTGTAAGAACGGATGCCAGTAATATAGGGTTAGGTGCGACCCTGTTACAGAAATCAGATGCATTGGATGGGGAATTAACCCCAGTGGCATATGCTAGCAGAAAATTGAATAAAGCTGAAACCAATTATTCAACTAGCGAAAAAGAATGTCTTGCTGTAATATGGGCAATCAAGAAATTCAATATTTATCTGTATGGGAAGGCATTTAAATTGCAAACGGATCACAAACCCTTGTCGTTTCTAGCGCAGGCTAGGCATGAAAATTCGAGGTTACTCAGATGGTCCTTACTTTTGCAGCCATTCGAGTTCAGCATTGAGTATATTTCTGGAAAAACAAATCTGGGAGTGGATTTTCTAAGCCGCCATCCGTGTGATGAGAATCACCGTAAGCCCCAGAAATAATAATAAATTTCTCTATGTGTATATAGAATTATAGACTGACAGATAACGTCTGTTTTAAGTGGGGAGAATTTGTCGTGAGAAATTCTAATCCACATATCTAAATTAAAAAGTAAATGTAAAGCCTAACGAATTAATTCAATAAAAGGAAAGAAGACTGGTAAAGAACAGTGCCGTCACTATAGCGTACGCCTGTGTTAATAGAACGTCATGCTAGTTAAACAAGAAATCCCCCTTTTTCTATACTCCGTCGGCATAAAACTACACGCGTTTCTAAAAATACAACTAGTACTGTGTTTCTTAGAAAACCTTGAGATACGCAAGCTACTTAATGACCTAGATACACAAATACTAGCATTAATGTCATTATATACACTGCGTAATGAAAAGACAGATGGACTTAGGATAGAGAGAGAGAGAGAGCGATGTACGAAGGAACGCATGCAACACTAACACGCCGTCTCGCGATATAAAATTAATGCCACCTTCCCCGCGTAAGGCATGAAGCACTAACTTTTTTTCAAATAAACAGTGATAAAAAACACTACCAATACACGGTTAGGTTTTGAAAACCTGTTTAATGCTTATTAGGAAACATGACATTCTACTGTTTTATGTCTGAAATCCTGACATTAGTCTGACAGAACAGTCGAAAAGGCAGGACAGGTGGCGGTTCTAAAACAATTATAAAAAAAAATACACGACTACCCTAGAATACATATTTTGAACGGAGCCACTTAGCCCCATTAAATTTATATATTTGGGTGCCTCAGGACTTGCTGACAAAGAATATGTTATGTGTTACGCAAATAGTTTAGCAATTAACAAATTATAGCCAAAATAAAATAGTGAGGTTGTCTGACAGCACCAAATCATAATTGCTCAGTGGCATGTTTTGAAACCACTATTTTACGAGAAATAGGCCAACAAGTTAAATCCGATTTTATTGGCTAGAAGAATATGTAAGCCTAAACATGATTAGTCGATTGCAGATACTATTTTTGGTTGTTAATAGAAACGATAGAAAGGGTACTTATTTTTTTCAAATGTTTTTGTAAACATGGTCCCATTGGCCAGACCATTTAATATAGTCAATTAGGAGCGTCAGTTCAGTGCCACTTTTTGAAAATTCAATTTGTAAAAGCAAGTGCGTTGAGATCCAGCTCATATTTTTCTAAATAAAAGCCTAGGACAGAGGCAGATCGGAATTGTGCCATAATTCATCGCCAGTCAACGTATTTGTTTATTATTTCCATGAATTGTGGTAAGCTAGACATTTGATATCTTTTTGGATGAAAATTGAATGTGAATTGATAATGTATGTCTGTATGTGTGTGGTTCAGTAGCAAACATGAAGCAAAGCGTAGATAATTGCTCCACCATGAACAAAACTTGTCGGAGAGGAGTTTAACTGCCTAGGCCTATATGGAATTGCCAAATAGTACTATGACACCTATCTTATTGAATAGAAGGAAATAATGCTGGAATTGCAGAGGCGTTGTAAACCATTAGGGAGAGGAATACTGGTGTATACTGTTACATGAGAAGCTAGCAGTTGGCCTACCGCGCTGAACTCGGTGTTTGTTATGTATTGTGCTCAGTGTGGAAATAGTTTATAAATTAGTTCTGAAGTAGGAGGTACAACCTTCTTGTTTCAGGGACAGTGGTACTAACATATTAAAGCAGCACCTGGTCTGAGTTGTGCTGAATCCAGAGGCTGGTAGCAGACTCCTTGGTCAATATATCGACCAGTGTTGGTTCTCAAGAACACGGTGAAGCAAGCGAGCAGTGCAGACGGTTTCCTGCCGCCCACACAGAAGATAAGAGTCGTTGACCAGAGCAGCTCAATCTTATGTACCCCCCCCCCTCTATAATTGACAGTATATTAAATAAAGAGGGACAATTAATTGTTTCAAATGACAGGAACTGTGAACTTTTCCAATACTATTTCCACCAGAAGCAAACACTTGAAGTCGTGATGACACACAACCACCTAGCTTGAAAAAGCCAGTATTACCTCATAGTACTACATGTCACGTAGGGTTTATATTCATTTAATTTCCTACATCTTCTTCCTATTCGTTCACCCAAATTCTCTCTTTTATTATCTCTGTATTTCATTTTTCCTGTATATTTTTCATCCATTCGTTTTGCGAATATTATTTTCATATAATTCGCAAACTTTACCTGTTTTCCTTTCTCTTAAACTGAGAATCGCGCTAGGACGATATTACGTAGATGTCAGGGCTGCAGGGCGTCAGAAGGCGTGATAAGTCGGTTCGCTGAACACAGGACGTAGCAAATCGTCTACATTCTCACCGAGCGCGCGAGCTTCTTCTCGGCATTAGTCCCGGTGAGGTGTGATACTTTACATCTGCACCGGTCAGTATCCAGACATTTGTCTGGAAAATCCCAAACTGACACGGCGCTCACTTGGGCCATGGTCAGCTGTAGTGTGAAAACTGCCCTGCAATGGAGTCAGGCTGTCTGGGATTTGAAACTGACACGCGTACATCGTGGTCAGTAGGTGACAGTTACGACACGCGTTAAGCGGACGTAAATGTTGGGAGTAGGGGAGATAATTTCGCTTGGCGAAATAAGTTTGGGCCCTTTGTCTGATTTTAAGATATTGGCCAAGTTTGAAACTTTAATTTCATTCTCGCTCATAGACTCCACAGTAGATAGGTCGCTCGAAAACAGAATAGCTGTTAGCGAAGATCTCAGTTTGTTTCGGCAATTTGTCGAACTTCTAGACTTCCAGAAATATTTTCAGCATTTTTATTCTTAAGTTGTGCGACTACCTGTAATTCTGTGGTTGAGGTAATTAATATGATAGATATATAGATTTTGTGAGTGTTAAAGTGTTAAATCGCTAAATTCATTTTAATCTATTTCTTTAGCGCAGAAGAGAAATAAAGTGGTAGGCTATTATATTTTCTAGGGAAGCATTCAGTGGAAAGCAGAATAAAATTAAAATTTCTAGCTTATAACGGCAATTGTAGCTATTTATGAATTTAATTTAACTGCTAATACTCAGTCGAGTGTATTTTTCTAAACTAACGTATATAAACTCTAGAATCCAGCCTCATGAATGGTGACGGAATACGCACGTGTTCTTAATTTATGAGGATTGCTGATTTTTAAATATAACTTACGTCACGGGAAGTTTAAATGATAAGCAAAGCTCTCTGCTTGCAAGTTTAAATGTAAGTTATAACCAGTTCAGATTCTGTTTATTATATTATATGTGTTATTTTTCCTCCACACAGTGAAAAGTTTTGGGGTGACCCTAACTTTACCAGCACCTAGTAGTAGTTTCCATACTTGTGAAGAAATAGACAGTCCTTATTTTGAACCACGTGGGTTTTCTCAAGTAACACTGATCTGACGGTGCAAGTTAGACAGAAATACTAATATCCCAATAACGGGTTTTCAAAGACTGTAATGATAAATACTGGACCTTGGAGCTAGATCTAAAATTTCTTCTAGAAAACTCTACGTAATTTTTCTGCCTGGTGGCGCGAGATACTTCAAGTATTAACTAACATTTCCCGACTATATCTATATATATCTTTGTGGACAAATCTGTGGTGTGACTAAAGTGAATCCTATACTGAGGGAAGGCACCGACCTGACATTCATCATTTCTAGAAACCTACGCTATTGACACTGTGCTCTGCTAACTCCCGCGCCTGGAATAATTGTTAGGTGACTTAATCAGACATTTGAACAAATTTGCACACCCAAGTAGTCGTTCCCGGAGACTCCGAGTTAAATACGTCTTTTGGAACTGGGGACTTCTTGGCAGAAGACTGCATTTTTTTTTGAGTCTGTGTAAAGATCTAAAATCAGTGTGTTCCAAGAGGCAGCGAGCAAAGTCGTGAGTACCTGAATGAGAAGCCATGGCGGAATGAATGAGTGTACGCTGGTCTGAGTGATATTTTCACTATTATATCTTTGACACCCTGTTGCTGTCCTAATTTTTTTTTTCCAATCTGCATAATTTGTTGCTATGGCTAGAGTTCTTGTGTTTTGTCTTAGGTTAAATCAGATTTTTTTCAAACTCTGTGCATATAATTACGAGATAAAACAAAGAAAAAACTCTTAGACTCAAACCCTATGTATCTGTGACTCGGGCGCCATCATCTGTTCTCTTAACGGGGCCGGGCTAAACCTAGAGTTAACACCATAACGGGGCTATCATCCTTGCAACATTTCCTTGATTTTTTATGACTATGTGTATATGTATTTTCCTTGATGTACTTTCTTTGATGTTGTGAGCCGATTTTTCCTGATAATAAAATCGCTCTTGAACTTAATAATCGTGTTTGGTCAGCTCGTTCTAGATAATATATATATCATTGTTATAGTTTTCCCACGTCTGTGTGTTTACCTGTCGTCACGTGTATGTGCGGGCCTGTGAGTGATAGAAATATACGTAATATGTATCTTGGTGTAGTCTGTCTGACGCTGTAACAACTGTTGTAGAAGATAGGTGAGAGAGAGAAGAATTCTTTTCGCTTTCAGAGACAGCCACTATATCAAATCTATCATCTCACGTGTGTGGAAATTCTATTACCTTTCACTAACTCTCACTGAGTCTATCACCTATTCAAACCTATTCAGAAGGGACCAAACCTAGTCTTAATTCTCCTATCGGAAATCTACGACAAATGGAGGAGAGACAGCATGAGGAAAGAGAGAAGGAGAGACAACATGAGTTGGCTCTTAAAGCTCTAGAGTTCCAAAGTCGTGGGGCTGCCTCTACCTCCAGCAATGGAGAGTCTTCTCATTCTTCCTTAACTGACCCTGCTAACACTCAATCTCTTCAACTAAATGCTATGTCTTTCACTCTTGAATCTTTTCCTTGTCCAAATGAGAAGATTGACACATGGTTAGAAAAATTTGAGAAAATTGCAACTCTGTACGGGTTAGAGAGGTCGCGTTGGAATATGAAACTTTCCCAGGCCCTAAAAGGTTCTGCTTATGATGTTTATTCTAAGCTGGAAAGTAGCCAACAAGACGACTACGATGTGTTGAAGAAAGCGTTACTGGAGCGCTTTGAAATGAACGCTCGCAAGTTTTTGCAACTGTTTCGCAACAGCCGGAAAGAGAATTCTGAAACTTTTCACCAGTTCTCATCGCGTCTTAAGGGATATCTAACAAAGTGCCTTGAGCTTTCGCAGCTCCCCTCTACCTATGAAGGTCTTGAGGAACTTGTTCTAACTGAACAAATAAAGAACACTTTGTCTGCTGATACCCGGAGATTTCTCGCTGAGCAGGGGGCAGAAAAACTTGAAGACATTTTGGAAAAGTCTGAGCGTTATCACAATGCGCTGGCTGAACTACCGGCCACAAAGCGGAAACCGACAGAGGAGCATTTTCGAAAACATAACCTAGAACAATCTTCTCAGGCTTCTAACCAAAATAACCACAGAGAAACTGGACCTCAAAACCCCCCTCCTGAAAAATCCAAGTTCTACAAGAACAAGTACCCCAACCACCCCAAACAGTCTGATCAACCCGACCGCCCTACATGGCAGCGTAGCCAGAAAGGACAAGGTGGCAAAGGGAGAACCCCTGAGCACGGGACATATGATCAGACCGAGCACACCGAGCCTAAACGCATCGGATGCTTATTAACAGTCTCGCAAGGCGGAATTATTGACAGTGATTCCCAACCTGTTGGGGATAGACCCTCAACGCGAGGTACTGTTACTTTGAACGGTTCTCAAACTTCTTGCTTATTTGACACGGGGCTTTCTTATGATTGCATTGTTGCCAGAAAGCTGGTTAAACCCGGTCAAGAGACAGGAGAGACCGTCAAACTTTGTGGAGTTCGTAAGAGTGATGCACCTACAGCGCTTCCCATCGCATTGGTGGAGATACACTCTGACTTTGTCAGAGGTGTGATCAAAGCGGCTGTTATGGATGATCCCATCTACCCAGTCATACTTGGCGGGAGATACGTGTGTATTGGGAAACCGGAAGAGCCGATTGTGGCAGCAGTAACTACAAGAGGGCAAACCAAGAAGGAACGGGAGCCTGCGCCTAATTTGTTACCTATGGAACTTAAAGAAGCGCAACAAAAGGATCCTACTTTGGCACCCTGCTTTAGGAAACTGCCCATGGCGAAGGAACCCAAACAGCACGGGGACATTTTTTCTGAGGATGGCGTACTTTATCGGAGAACGGGCAAGCCTGACCAAGGTTACAACCAGCTCCTAGTACCGAAACAGTACAGAAGCCAAATCCTAGAAATGGGGCACTCTCTTCCATTTAGCGGACATATGGGACAGAACGCCACAAACCAACGTATAACCACTCATTATTGGTGGCCAGGAGTAAATACTGATATTATCAGATATGTCAAATCCTGTGCCCAGTGCCAACGTGTGCCACCCAAGCAACGGGCACCCCCAGTTTTTTTGGGTGAAATGCCAATAGTGGGTACACCATTCGAACGGGTTGTGATCGACATTTTAGGGCCTTTCGAAAGGACTAAAAGAAGGAACAGGTTCATCCTGACCTTAGTCGATACATGCACTTTATGGGCAGAAGCTATCCCTCTAACATGCGCAGATGCCAAGCATGTCGCAGAAGCCCTCGTGCAGATTTTCACTCGGTTGGGATTCCCTCAGCAAGTGTTGACGGATAATGGATCTCCATACCGAAACCTGTTGATGGATGAGATCGTTAAGATCTTGAGGACCCAACACATCCACACTAAGCCATATACTCCGGCGGGAAATGGGCTCGTGGAACGTGCAAATGGAAACCTCACCATGATGCTAAGTAAGCTGGCACAAGTGAAACCTGAAGATTGGGATCTCTGTATTCCTGCAGCATTATTTGGCTACAGAGAATCTCCTCATACTTCCACAGGATTTCCGCCAGCTACACTCTTATTCGGCAGACCCATTAAGGGCCCGCTTGAAGCCTTACTTCAGTCTCTGACAGACGAGAAGGCTGATGAGACAGTTGTCTCAGCCAGTAAATATGTGTCGGTTTTAAAGGAAAGGTTGAAACTAGGGTGGGACCTAGCAACGACTAACTGTAAGCGAGCTCGCACAATGCACGCTAAACGATTCAGGAAAGTCGCGGAAGAGAGAGAACTGGAAGCAGGAGAGAAAGTTTTGGTGTTACTCCCTACTGAGAACAACCAACTGAAGATCGGATGGCAAGGGCCGTTTACCGTCCTGAAAAAGATTTCTAAGGCTAACTACCAGATCTCTATTGAAGGAAAGGAGAAGGTTTTCCATTTAAATCTCTTAAAGAGATACTTGGAAAAACCAGTGCCAACCTCCGACCATCTCCTGACGATCGCCAAAACTGACGAAGATGATGATAGTGGCAGGGATATTCCACCGCTATCACAGGAAATCTTTCAAAAATGTCAGAAGCGGCGACGCTCTTTCAAGCGCGCATGGGAGACATTCCGGGGGAAGGAAACTTTGAGGAGTGGACTTGAGTAGGAATTGGACAGAGATGGAGGGGGAAGAGGAGAGGGAAGAAGACAGACACCCCGAAGCTACGGTTATAGGAAATTAAACTCCATAACGCAGACATGGAGTGCTTCCATATCTTAAAGGGGGGAGGCTCTGTCACGTAGGGTTTATATTCATTTAATTTCCTACATCTTCTTCCTATTCGTTCACCCAAATTCTCTCTTTTATTATCTCTGTATTTCATTTTTCCTGTATATTTTTTTCATCCATTCGTTTTGCGAATATTATTTTCATATAATTCGCAAACTTTACCTGTTTTCCTTTCTCTTAAACTGAGAATCGCGCTAGGACGATATTACGTAGATGTCAGGGCTGCAGGGCGTCAGAAGGCGTGATAAGTCGGTTCGCTGAACACAGGACGTAGCAAATCGTCTACATTCTCACCGAGCGCGCGAGCTTCTTCTCGGCATTAGTCCCGGTGAGGTGTGATACTTTACATCTGCACCGGTCAGTATCCAGACATTTGTCTGGAAAATCCCAAACTGACACGGCGCTCACTTGGGCCATGGTCAGCTGTAGTGTGAAAACTGCCCTGCAATGGAGTCAGGCTGTCTGGGATTTGAAACTGACACGCGTACATCGTGGTCAGTAGGTGACAGTTACGACACGCGTTAAGCGGACGTAAATGTTGGGAGTAGGGGAGATAATTTCGCTTGGCGAAATAAGTTTGGGCCCTTTGTCTGATTTTAAGATATTGGCCAAGTTTGAAACTTTAATTTCATTCTCGCTCATAGACTCCACAGTAGATAGGTCGCTCGAAAAACAGAATAGCTGTTAGCGAAGATCTCAGTTTGTTTCGGCAATTTGTCGAACTTCTAGACTTCCAGAAATATTTTCAGCATTTTTATTCTTAAGTTGTGCGACTACCTGTAATTCTGTGGTTGAGGTAATTAATATGATAGATATATAGATTTTGTGAGTGTTAAAGTGTTAAATCGCTAAATTCATTTTAATCTATTTCTTTAGCGCAGAAGAGAAATAAAGTGGTAGGCTATTATATTTTCTAGGGAAGCATTCAGTGGAAAGCAGAATAAAATTAAAATTTCTAGCTTATAACGGCAATTGTAGCTATTTATGAATTTAATTTAACTGCTAATACTCAGTCGAGTGTATTTTTCTAAACTAACGTATAAACTCTAGAATCCAGCCTCATGAATGGTGACGGAATACGCACGTGTTCTTAATTTATGAGGATTGCTGATTTTTAAATATAACTTACGTCACGGGAAGTTTAAATGATAAGCAAAGCTCTCTGCTTGCAAGTTTAAATGTAAGTTATAACCAGTTCAGATTCTGTTTATTATATTATATGTGTTATTTTTCCTCCACACAGTGAAAGTTTTGGGGTGACCCTAACTTTACCAGCACCTAGTAGTAGTTTCCATACTTGTGAAGAAATAGACAGTCCTTATTTTGAACCACGTGGGTTTTCTCAAGTAACACTGATCTGACGGTGCAAGTTAGACAGAAATACTAATATCCCAATAACGGGTTTTCAAAGACTGTAATGATAAATACTGGACCTTGGAGCTAGATCTAAAATTTCTTCTAGAAAACTCTACGTAATTTTTCTGCCTGGTGGCGCGAGATACTTCAAGTATTAACTAACATTTCCCGACTATATCTATATATATCTTTGTGGACAAATCTGTGGTGTGACTAAAGTGAATCCTATACTGAGGGAAGGCACCGACCTGACATTCATCATTTCTAGAAACCTACGCTATTGACACTGTGCTCTGCTAACTCCCGCGCCTGGAATAATTGTTAGGTGACTTAATCAGACATTTGAACAAATTTGCACACCCAAGTAGTCGTTCCCGGAGACTCCGAGTTAAATACGTCTTTTGGAACTGGGGACTTCTTGGCAGAAGACTGCATTTTTTTTGAGTCTGTGTAAAGATCTAAAATCAGTGTGTTCCAAGAGGCAGCGAGCAAAGTCGTGAGTACCTGAATGAGAAGCCATGGCGGAATGAATGAGTGTACGCTGGTCTGAGTGATATTTTCACTATTATATCTTTGACACCCTGTTGCTGTCCTAATTTTTTTTTTTCCAATCTGCATAATTTGTTGCTAAGGCTAGAGTTCTTGTGTTTTGTCTTAGGTTAAATCAGATTTTTTTCAAACTCTGTGCATATAATTACGAGATAAAACAAAGAAAAAAACTCTTAGACTCAAACCCTATGTATCTGTGACTCGGGCGCCATCATCTGTTCTCTTAACGGGGCCGGGCTAAACCTAGAGTTAACACCATAACGGGGCTATCATCCTTGCAACATTTCCTTGATTTTTTATGACTATGTGTATATGTATTTTCCTTGATGTACTTTCTTTGATGTTGTGAGCCGATTTTTCCTGATAATAAAATCGCTCTTGAACTTAATAATCGTGTTTGGTCAGCTCGTTCTAGATAATATATATATATCATTGTTATAGTTTTCCCACGTCTGTGTGTTTACCTGTCGTCACGTGTATGTGCGGGCCTGTGAGTGATAGAAATATACGTAATATGTATATTGGTGTAGTCTGTCTGACGCTGTAACAACTGTTGTAGAAGATAGGTGAGAGAGAGAAGAATTCTTTTCGCTTTCAGAGACAGCCACTATAGGGACCAAACCTAGTCTTAATTCTCCTATCGGAAATCTACGACACTACATCACAACTTACACGCATATGATAATAATAATAATATATGTCAAAACCAAGATCATATCTATAAATTGTGTACATACAACTTGTAATTACATTTGATTGTGATTCCTGGTTCACTTTGTAGTTGAATCAGGATATCTATTATTGAAAGGAATTAATACATATTTTTAAACTTTAACACTTGACTCATTTAAGATAGTCTTATAGAGTGGTCTATGTATGTGAGTGTCACAGTGTTGTAAAGTATTGTGGATTAAACTAAAATGTTTATCTGTCTGTTGGTTGTTGTGAACATACACTTCATCATTATCATAACCCTAGACATTCAACGTAGTCATCACAATAGCCCAGAATAAGTATGGCTGAGGTCTAAATGTGGTAGCAAAGTAAGGGTATCTGTAAAACACTACACCTATTAGATACAGATACCTTCACAGCTGATCTCAGTCATATATATATTGGGAGTAATTCACTTCGGGAAATTATAAAAATTAAAAAGGTATCCTGGGGTGAAAATAAATAAGGTTGAGCTCTCAGTGCCTGTGGTTGTCCTTAGATAATTATTTATAGATAAAATTGTTTGGTTAAATATTGTATACATTTGCCTGTTAGAAAATGGCGGACCTGGCAAAATTTCGATCTGCTGCTATGCAGGCTGCTAAAGAGTTAGGAATGGACGGGCAAGTTATGACTGCTTATGTCACTACTGAATGTGACAAATTTATTGAACGCGAAGAAAAAAGATTAGAAAAAGAGGCTGAAAGAAAGTTAGAAGCTGAAAAAGAAATTAAGAGGTTGCAGATTGAGGCTGATAAAGAGGCTAAAGCATTGGAGGCAGATAGGGAGATTAAAAGGCTCCAGTTTGAAGAGAAGAAATTGGCTGCAGAAAGGGAAGCAGAGGAAAGAAGGCAGGCTGCAGAAAGGGAAGACAAGCGATTGGCTGCAGAGAGGGAAGCAGAAAAGAAGGAGAAGAGATTACAAAGGGAACATGAGTTACGACTAAGGGAGTTGGAATTTCAAGGCCATGCTCCTGAAAATGGTGCCAGTCCCTTTACCTCCGATGCTACTGCTAGTCAGGGAGCCTCAACCTCAGCTATGAACTTTCATTTAGATCATTTTGTTGAGAAAGACGATGATATCGAGAACTATCTAAATAGATATGAACTATTAGGTACCACGTATGGGTTACAGAGAGAAAGGTGGAGCTTAAAGTTATCTCAAGGGCTTCGTGGTGCAGCTTATGAAGTTTTTGCCAAAATGAGCAGAGATGATCAAGAAAATTATGACATGCTAAAGCAGGCTCTTTTGTTAAGATATGAAAAGAATGGTGAATTTTATAGAAAAAAATTTAGGAATGCTAAACTACTGTCAGGTGAAACCTATCACCAGTTCTCTGCACGGTTAGAGACATACTTGGAGAAATGGACTTCTCTGGGGAAAACCCAAGATCTTAAGGAAATGATCCTTATAGAAAAATTAAGAGAGTCCATGGCTCCAGACCTGAGAAAGTTTCTCATGGAACAAGGTGCAGAGAGGCTGGGTGAGTTACTAAATGTTGCTGAAAGGTATCAAGCAGCTCAAGCAGAGGTAACAAGTAATAAAAAGAAACAGGTAGATAATTTTAAGGCACCACAGAACTTTAATAAATTTGATCCTAGAGATCAGAACAAAGGTAAGCACCAGTTTGATAGGCCACGGTATGACAATAAAAATAAAACCCCACAATTCGATGAAAGGAAATATAATGAAAGAAAATCTTTCAACCAAAAAAGGAGGTGGTGTAAAAATTGTCGGATGGACAATCATGATACTGACCGTTGCAGAAGGAACCCTATAGTAATGGCCACCCTTCAGGTCAGGTCAACCTCAAGAAAGGAGGAGGATATTATGTTAAATACCACTCCAGAAGAGTTGAGGAAGGCACAGGCGGAGGACAAAACACTCAAGCCTTGTTTTAGAAAATTGTCAAAGTGTCACACACCTACAAGTAAAGGAGACTTCTATGTGAAGAACAAACTGATATACCGGAAGACTGGAACTAGATCCAAAGGTCAGGGACAGCTGGTACTTCCAAAAAGGTATAGGGCAGACTTAATAAGGAGCTTACATGTGAAACAAGATGGGGACCATGAGAAAATAGGTACCATCATTCAAAAGGTAGCTCAGAATTATTATTGGCCCAAGGCAAGGTGGGACATTGACAATTTTGTAGAAAGGTGTAGCATGGCACATGAGGGAACACCCACAAGTGGGAACATTGATCAGTACCTGGACACGCCACGGGGCAAACGTAGGCCTGACACGGAAAAGAAAAATAAATTAAATAAAGTGGACCAAGTGGAATGGGAAGCCCCTTTTCACGGACAATCTTCGATTGACTGTTTTACAATGGCCACTATGCAGCGAGTGCAAAAAGATGTCTTACCCCAGGATAAGCCGAAAATCCCTCAATCGGACTTATGTAAACTGGAGGAAGAAGATGTAGAGAGGAAATCTCTCATCAAGAATTCTAAGTGGGGAGAAAGCCCCAAGAGAAAAATTGGTAGCGGTCGATTTGTGCATGATAATTCTGGGAAGAAAAATCATCACTATAGAGCTTCGAGTGGAAGAGACCATACCGGTGCATGGACAAATAGGTCCACAAAATTAAAGGTCCATATGTAGCTCTGTTAAGAACGTGGACTGATGAAAAGGCAGAGGAACATATTACATACTCATACCAATATGTGAATGAGCTGACCACTCGTTTAAAAACTGGCTGGAAACTTGCCAATGAAAATTTGAGACAAGCCAGAAAAAAAAAACACGCTGCCGATTACAACAGGAAAGCTAAAGACAGAGATTTGGCTGTGGGAGAGAAGGTACTGCTTCCTCTACCCGGTAGTCAGAATAAATTACAAATTGGATGGCAAGGTCCATATACAGTTCTAGAGAAGGTGTCTAGAACCAATTATAAGATAGATAAGAAGGGGAAAGAAAAAATCTATCATGTGAATCTCCTGAAGAAATATTTGGAAAGAGAAAATCAGGAAGAGACACACTTGTTGACCTTGTCTATTGCAATGGAGATGAAAAAGGAATCACTTTCATCATTTGAATATCCATTACACCCCTGTGAGACAGCTGCACAGGTGAAAATCAGTACACACTTAACGAAAAATCAGAAGGAGAGAGTGCAACAGGTTTTAGATGATCATACAGAGGTGTTAACAGACCGACCGGGGCATACAAACTTATTGGAATATGATATGAAACTGATAGACCCCACACCTGTCTGTATGAAACCCTATTCGATTCCTTTTGCTAAGGAGAAAGCTTTGAAGGAAGAGATAGACTATTTGTTGAAGGAGGGAATAATTTCACACAGTGAATCTTCGTATAGTTCCAGTGTGGTGCTCTTAAGGAAACCCTCTGGAGAACATAGACTCTGTATAGATTACAGGAGACTGAATGCTATCACAGAAGGTCAGGTGGATCCATTGCCGGATACAAATCAGTTGTTTGCCAGGCTAAATAAAGCTAAATATTTCTCAAAAGTGGATCTGAGTAAAGGATACTATCAGATTCCAGTAAAGCCTGAGGTTAGACCATACCTAGCTTTTAGTACCTCAGAGGGACACTATGAGTTTAACAGATTGCCATTTGGATTGAAGAATGCGCCTAGTGTCTTCTCTAGAATGATGAGAAAATTGTTGGATCCTCTGAATAATCCATGCATCACAAATTTCATGGATGATATCCTTATAGCAACAGAAACATTTGAGGAACACATTGACTCTCTGAACATGCTGTTTAATCGACTTAGAGAAGCGAATTTAACAGCCCGACCAACCAAATGTTGTGTTGGATGTAAAGAATTGGAATTCTTGGGACACACAGTTTATCAGGGAAACATGACCCCTGACCCAAAGAATTTAGAGAAACTAAAGAAAGCCCCGAGCCACAAACCAAGAAAGACGTGAGATCCTTTGTCTCATTATGTGGTTTCTACCAAAAGTATATCAAGAACTTTAATTCCATATGTGCACCGTTAACTGATTTGACACGCAAAGGAAATCCAGATCGAATTGCATGGACAGCACAATGTGAATTGGCCTACCAGGAATTGAAGGAAAAGCTCACAAGCAAACCTATTTTGAAATTACCTGACTTAAGTCAAGAATTCATTGTAAGAACGGATGCCAGTAATATAGGGTTAGGTGCGACCCTGTTACAGAAATCAGATGCATTGGATGGGGAATTAACCCCAGTGGCATATGCTAGCAGAAAATTGAATAAAGCTGAAACCAATTATTCAACTAGCGAAAAAGAATGTCTTGCTGTAATATGGGCAATCAAGAAATTCAATATTTATCTGTATGGGAAGGCATTTAAATTGCAAACGGATCACAAACCCTTGTCGTTTCTAGCGCAGGCTAGGCATGAAAATTCGAGGTTACTCAGATGGTCCTTACTTTTGCAGCCATTCGAGTTCAGCATTGAGTATATTTCTGGAAAAACAAATCTGGGAGCGGATTTTCTAAGCCGCCATCCATGTGATGAGAATCACCGTAAGCCCCAGAAATAATAATAAATTTCTCTATGTGTATATAGAATTATAGACTGACATATAACGTCTGTTTTAAGTGGGGAGAATTTGTCGTGAGAAATTCTAATCCACATATCTAAATTAAAAAGTAAATGTAAAGCCTAACGAATTAATTCAATAAAAGGAAAGAAGACTGGTAAAGAACAGTGCCGTCACTATAGCGTACGCCTGTGTTTATAGAACGTCATGCTAGTTAAACAAGAAATCCCCCTTTTTCTATGCTCCGTCGGCATAAAACTACACGCGTTTCTAAAAATACAACTAGTACTGTGTTTCTTAGAAAACCTTGAGATACGCAAGCTGCTTAATGACCTAGATACACAAATACTAGCATTAATGTCATTATATACACTGCGTAATGAAAAGACAGATGGACTTAGGATAGAGAGAGCGATGTACGAAGGAACGCATGCAACACTAACACGCCGTCTCGCGATATAAAATTAATGCCACCCTCCCCGCGAAAGGCATGAAGGCTTGATTTTTTTCAAATAAACAGTGAAAAAAAAAACACTACCAATACACGGTTAGGTTTTAAAAAACATGTTTAATGCTTATTAGGAAACATGACATTCTACTGTTTTATGTCTGAAATCCTGACATTAGTCTGACAGAACAGTCGAAAAGGCAGGACAGGTGGCGGTTCTAAAACAATAAAAAAAAATAAAAAAATACACGACTATCCTAGAATACATATTTTGAACGGAGCCACTTAGCCCCATTAAATTTATATATTTGGGTTCCTTAGGACTTGCTGACAAAGAATATGTTAAGTGTTACGCAAATAGTCTAGAAATTAACAAATTATAGCCAAAATAAAATAGTGAGGTTGTCTGACAGCACCAAATCATAATTGCTCAGTGGCATGTTTTGAAACCACTATTTTACGGGAAATAGGCCAACAAGTTAAATCCGATTTTATTGGCTAGAATAATATGTAAGGCTAAACATGATTAGTCGATTGCAAATACTATTTTTGGTTGTTAATAGAAACGATAGAAAGGGTACTTATTTTTTTCAAATGTTTTTGTAAACATGGTCCCATTGGCCAGACCATTTAATATAGTCAATTAGGAGCGTCAGTTCAGTGCCACTTTTTGAAAATTCAATTTGTAAAAGCAAGTGCGTTGAGATCCAGCTCATATTTTTCTAAATAAAAGCCTGGGACAGAGGCAGATCGGAATTGTGCCATAATTCATCGCCAGTCAACGTATTTTTTTATTATTTCCATGAATTGTGGTAAGCTAGACATTTGATATCTTTTTGATGAAAATTGAATGTGAATTGATAATGTATGTCTGTATGTGTGTGGTTCAGTAGCAAACATGAAGCAAAGCCTAGATAATTGCTCCACCATGAACAAAACTTGTCGGAGAGGAGTTTAACTGCCTAGGCCTATATGGAATTGCCAAATAGTACTATGACACCTATCTTATTGAATAGAAGGAAATAATGCTGGAATTGCAGAGGCGTTGTAAACCATTAGGGAGAGGAATACTGGTGTATACTGTTACATGAGAAGCTAGCAGTTGGCCTACCGCGCTGAACTCGGTGTTTGTTATGTATTGTGCTCAGTGTGGAAATAGATTATAAATTAGTTCTGAAGTAGGAGGTACAACCTTCTTGTTTCAGGGACAGTGGTACTAACATATTAAAGCAGCACCTGGTCTGAGTTGTGCTGAATCCAGAGGCTGGTAGCAGACTCCTTGGTCAATATATCGACCAGTGTTGGTTCTCAAGAACACGGTGAAGCAAGCGAGCAGTGGAGACTGTTTCCTGCCGCCCACACAGAAGATAAGAGTCGTTGACCAGAGCAGCTCAATCTTATGTACCCCCCCCTACCCCCCTCTATAATTGACAGTATATTAAATAAAGAGGGACAATTAATTGTTTCAAATGACAGGAACTGTGAACTTTTCCAATACTATTTCCACCAGAAGCAAACACTTGAAGTCGTGATGACACACAACCACCTAGCTTGAAAAGCCAGTATTACCTCATAGTACTACATCACAACTTACACACATATTGTAATAATAATATATGTCAATACAAAGATCATATCTATAAATTGTGTACATACAACTTGTGATTACATTTGATTGTGATTCCTGGTTCACTTTGTAGTTGAATCAGGATATCTAATATTTGAAGGAATTAATACATATATTTTTAAACTTTAACACTTGACTCATTTAAGATAGTCTTATAGAGTGTTCTATGTATGTGAGTGTCACAGTGTTGTAAAGTATTGTGGATTAAACTAAATTGTTTATCTGTCTGTTGGTTGTTGTGAACATACACTTCATCATTATCATAACCCTAGACATTCAACGTAGTCATCACAATAGCCCAGAATAAGTATGGCTGAGGTCTAAATGTGGTAGCAAAGTAAGGTTATCTGTAAAACACTACACATATTAGATACAGATACCTTCACAGCTGATCTCAGTCAGTACACTAAGTCCCCTATAAATATTTATATCATCCCACTTTACCACAATTATATTCTGACTTCTCTCTTTCATGATGTTATATTATATTCTGACTTCTCTCTTTCATGATGTTATATTATATTCTGACTTCTCTCTTTCATGATGTTATATTATATTCTGACTTCTCTCTTTCATGATGTTATATTATATTCTGACTTCTCTCTTTCATGATGTTATATTATATTCTGACTTCTCTCTTTCGTGATGTTATATTATATTCTGACTTCTCTTTTCATGATGTTATGTTATATTCTGACTTCTCTCTTTCATGATGTTATATTATATTCTGACTTCTCTCTTTCATGATGTTATATTATATTCTGACTTCTCTCTTTCATGATGTTATATTATATTCTGACTTCTCTCTTCTCATAACATGCCCAAAGAGAATGAATTCTTTCTGACATGAGTAATGAGGTACCGGTGCACGGACCTGTTTCTGGACATCCTATGTCTCATTTAAGCTATCCGTAGTATGCTCAACATTCGTGTATCAAACTATTTCTCTCTGGCCTCCAAGGATTTCCTTGCGTACTTATCTGTTTTCCATGATTCGTTTCCATTTGAAAGGATCGGCTCTACGTAATACTGAAGATCCCTCCTCCAGGCATCCATTGACAAAGACTTGTTGACAAGGAAAAAAAAAAACACTTTTCATTGAATGAAGTGTTTTTCCTGAATGGTGGTACTTTATCGTCATTTTCCTTTTCTTTCTTTACGGAGTATAGAACCACCACTGCAGGTGGTCCCGCAGTAAGCCTGCACATGCAGTTAAATGTCCCTGCAGCTGTGGTTTCTCTGGTAATTTGTTTTACATGATGAGGTTGCCAGCCGCATGCAAAACCTCAATCAATTGCCATTATATTTCATCATTCATACAAGAGAATTAGTGAACTTGCTCGAAAAGCGCTCGCCATTTGAACTCATCAAGAAGTTCAAATCGCTGATCTGCTTGTGCTGACGTGTTTTCTTAATCTTCTTAAAGCCACTACCCTCACGTTTTCATTTGTGTGTGTGTGTGTGTGTTTTTTTTTTTTTTTTTTTTTTTTTTGTGCCCGTACGTTAGATTGGATGAAAGTTGGAGACGATACTCGCCCTTAAATCATGTTTAAAAAAAAAAAATCTCTCCCGTAAGGGAGGTTATGTAATTTAAAATATAACACAATATGACACAGTGATTAAGGATGCTCACGTTGTAGAAGATATCTATCTATTCTTTCCTCCACCGATCAAAGTCCAGGCCCCTGACACCACACGTGCAGTATACGTAAACATCTCTCTTTAGATGTGAACTTCAGAGTTAAATTAAACGTGAAGCTTTGTCTTAAGAAATACAAAAGTTAAACGGGAAACACACACAAATAACAGACAGACGCGAAAAAAAAAGGAAAAAAAAGTTACATCATTCGAAATGAAATGCTACAGAAGGATGTTGAGAATACCCTGGACAGAAAAAAAAGTTCAAAAGAGAAGTACTACACTCACTAAACGTACAGGAACATTGGCTCCTAAATACCATCGCAATAAGGAAGCTGAAATTTTTCGGTCATATAAAAAGACATAATAGTCTGGAAAAAATAGTGATGGAAGGCATGGTCCCTGGAAAAAGGGGAAGGGGTCGACCTAGACGACGGTGGACCCAGGACATCACAGAGAGTCTGAACTTGTCTTTGGCTGATGCAGGTTGACTTGCCCAGAATCGTGATGCGTTCAGAGCAGCTGTAATGGAGACAACGTTCTGGAAAGAATACGTCACATGATGACGATGATATGTGTATATATGTGAGTATATGTGTGTATGTGTATGTGTAGTGTGTATGTGCGTGTATGTGTGAATTGTATATATTCATCGTGCGTGCGTGCATTAGCGTATACTACTACATACCTTGTATTTATTAACTCTAGAGTGACCATAGAGATTAAGCACTGAAGACAAGGTATAGAAGCATAGGCAGACAACCACTGACACAGACATTAGAAAAAAATCCAGCACTAAGCATTCCTGAAAATGTATGTTTAGACCACAAAAAACAACTAATAAATCTATGGCTTTTAGTCCCAATGGAACCACCACTGGACCTAGGATTAAGCACTGAAGACAAGGTATAGAAGCATAGGCAGTCAATGAGCTTCACTGTCACAGATGCACCAGTATCACACCAAGGATAGAAAAATACCAGCAATGCAAAACTTTCTAAGAAAATATATTTAAGACACACAAATAACAGACTAATAATCTTAAAAATTCTTTTGGCTCCCTATGGAACCACCACTGTAGCTGATCAATTTGCAGGAAGCCTGTATAAAACATTCACGTGTTCTTGCAGCGATAGTTTCAGTAGCCGTTCGTTTTACATGATGAGTTTGCCAGCTCCATGCAGCACTTCATATTAATCGCCTTGTAAATCATGCCTGAGGGTGCAGTAGATCTTTCTTTGCCTCGTCAAAGACCCCCCACACACACCCCCCCCCCCCACCCCTGGGAAATTCACGGGTCAAAATAAAATATAAAAATGGCAAGATAAACACATAGCTTCACCTTTTTTTTTTTTAAACAAAATTTTGCCTCGTTTTGGCGAGGCGCGCCCCGCTCAAACTAGTCGGTTATATTAGGGCGCATATCCAAATATAAAAAACCTTTCGGTCTGAAAGTTGAATTTTTTTATATAGCTTCGCCTGTTTGTGCTGCTGACCACATCACCCCTAGTATGCCTGCCGATGGTCAAGAAGATGTGGGCCTAACATGCCTCAATGGGCGTGCAATAGGATCCCTCCCCTGTTTTATTTTAGCAGAAGTGTTCGCCATATTCTAAAGCATGTGAACGGTGGCTGATGCGACATGCTGAATGTAAATCAGTCATATCTCTAGTTTACATATGCGTAGACGATTACCTCCAAAAGTCAGCTATACCACAAATGTTCTAATACTTTATGTTTTAAAATATAATAAATCTGGGGCTGGCAACTTCATCATGTAAAACAAACTGCCACAGAAACCACTTCTGCAAGAAAATATAAATGCTTAGTGCAGACTTTCTGCAAGTGGACGAGCAGCAGTGGCTTCTCCATGCTCCGTTTTGAGCGTAGAAGAAAATGATGATGGTGGTTGTGGCGATGATGATGATAATTAATCTGATAATGTATTTCAGCAATAATGTATGCGACAAATTTAAGACTATTAAAAAAGTGCATTTCTTAAAAGATGGAGGCAATTAAGATTATTCTTTGAGTTTTTGTTTCGTGTTTTCCACCCCCCCCCCCCCCCCCACCTTCTCTTTTCTTTGGCCCCCCCCCCACCCCCCCCCACCCCCCCCCCCCCCCCCCCCCCCACCCCCCCCCCCCCCCCCCCACCCCCCCCCCCCACAAAAAAAAAAAAAAAAAGCAAGTTTTTCAAACCTTAATACAAGATTTCTGTCGCCAGGTTCAAAAGCCGAACATTAAAAAAAACCGCCCTCGGCAATAATTTGCAATCCGCTTCAAGATCCAAATTTCACTCTTCTTGAAACTCAAATCGATCGTATTCATTGCCAGACCCTGAGATAAAAGCTCTAGTCCGAGGGTCGTTCACATTTTTAAAGCAGGCGAATCGAAATGACACGCGCCGTCTGTCTGAATTAAAGATTACTATAATCTGGCACCACTTGAATAGTGACCTAGAGGCACCAGAGCACTAGAGTGTGTAACCCAACAGGGGATGCTGGGAATCAACACTGTCGGGCGGACACATAAGGACTTTAGAAGAGAAAAAGGGGCTCGTACTGGGGCTACCAGGGTTCTTAGAGACAGCTTTAAGAGAGAACATCTGGGTCATCTTTGCTTGACTTCACGAGAAAAAACATGAAGGCGCGAGAAAATGGTTGGGAAGACAACAATGCATCGTCTGACTGAACTTCAGTATCTTCAAATGGCAGATGCGAAACAGAAATCAAGAAGAGAATAGTAATGGCCAAAGCTACTCTCAACAACATGAGACAGATACTAACATCTAAACATCTAACTCACAAATTCAAACTGGGAATCGTCAAACTCTTTATATATTCTTAATTATTGCATGGTGTCGAAACTTACTTACTTACTTACTTAGTCGTTCCCCTTCTACCGTGAGGTGTAGAGGTGTGGAAGAGAGAGAGAGAGCGCCAGACTATCCTATCGGCTGTCTTCCTCCTGGCCTGGTTCCATTCTAGTCCTCGGTCCTTCAAAGATTGTCTAATGTTGTCCTCCCAGCGGACTCTGGGTCGTCCTGGGGGTCTGGATCCCTGGCTCTTTGTTTCCCATGCTTGACGTAGTAGCCGATCTTCTCCCATTCTGCAGACATGGCCAAACCATCTTAGTTGGCCCTGTTCTACTTGGGTCTGCAGGTGGTGGGATTTTAGGCCTTGACGTATTGTCTGGTTGCGGGCCATGTCTCTTCTTGTTACTTCAACCACCTTCCTCAGATACCTCATTTCTGAGGTTTGGATCTGGCTTTTGTGGGTTGTAGTCATTGCCCATGACTCGCATCCATATATCAAGACTGAGACATAGGTGGAGCGGTATACAGCGGTGTCGAAACATGGACAATAAACAAGCAACTAGAGGAAAAAATTGAGGCCTTTGAGATGTGGATTTAAGGAAGAATGGGACACGTCTCATGGAAGAAAAAAAAACAAACAAATAAAGAGGCCCTAGAAAACCTAGGAACGAAAATAGAATTAATAAAGGAGATTAAAATTAGACAGTAAAATATTTTTGGCCATGTAAGAAGACATAACACTTTACTGAAGACCATAACAGATGGCAGAGTTGATGCAAACGTGCAAGGGGAAGACAGCGATATAAGCAGTAAGATAACTTCAAGAGATGGACAGGAAAGAGTCTATTAGAGTACACCATCAAGACAAGTGACAGGAAAGAGTCTATCAGGGTGCACCACCAAGACAAGAGACAGGAAAGAGTCTATCAGAGTGCACCATCAAGACAAGTGACAGGAAAGAGTCTATCAGGGTGCACCACCAAGACAAGAGACTGAAGACGTTGGAGATCCATTACAGCTGACCTTCGATATAAAGATGACAGCTGATGAACGAATTATGAAACTTCAGATAGAAAGTTAACTGATGTCAAATATATAAAAAGAGAACATAGATGGTGTAGATAAGTGTTGATAATGAAAAAAAGTAAAGGGAAAAGTAATTTGTAGGGACCACTTTTATTGTTGTTACCAAATTCACTTAAAAGCAAAACTAAATGTTCCATACACTTTAATGCACATAATACAAGTGGGTGGTTGGTAATCATTGATCAGTAATTCGTCACATCTTTCGCACACAAGAAATATAAATATTTCACGTGCTCATGCAGTAGTGGTGTAACGTGTTTTACATGAGGAGGTTGCTGGCCCAAAACAACAACGTCATCAATGTTTAGAATATTATTGTTACATAGCTGAGAATAAATACAGTGACTCTGTTCTGTCCTTGCCTCCACATAGACACCTGAATATATGCGGGGTACTTCTCTTAATGGCACTAATGGAAAGAGAAGAAGAACAAACACACAAAAATAAGAAGAAATACTTTCAAAGACAAGAATTACATTTAATGGATCTACCAAATGTTCTGTCATCTTCCACAACTTCCTTCTTCCCTATTCTCGGCCCTGTCTTATTATTTGTCTTCCAGGCCCGCGTTTCCGCCTGTATGTTTGTTTGTTTTTTTTTTTTTTTCGTGGTTCTTCTAAGTTCATTCCCTATTTTATTTATCTATCATTTTTATTTTAGAGCTAAGGTAAATTTTTATTGCAAGATTTTGATATTCCTTTCTGCTACTTCTGTCTTTGCCGAGCTTTGACAAAGGCCAGACCTTGTCGATAAATATTTTACATATTCTAGTTACACTGCACCAGCCTCACATTATTACGATATCGTACATATTACACCTTTTGGAACCCCAGCATCTTGTGCATCAAGTTGAAAGATTTATACAGTTCGCTGTTTGTTTTTTGTTTTCTTCTGTCAAATCCTACAATCCACCGCCACAAATCTTGGTTTCCATTTCTCGGCGAATGATAATTTAACACGGTACACTTGATGTAATTGGCCTTTATCATCTCGTGCTTTAACTCTCATGCTTCTTTCTTACTTTTCATTTTTTTTAAAATTCAGGCAGTTACGTCCTACAAGCAGCCACTTACCATTTTATTTCCCAGCTTAATTATCTAGCACCAGAGAACTATTATAAATCACTCGAAAACCCATCAGCGCGCATTAGCCAACTACTGCAGGGCAAAAGCACGACGCAACTTTTCATTTTCACATGTTTCACACTTCGCTAACTTTACCACCGATGCAAGCAATATTCCCGGTCTCAGGAGGGTTAAAAAAATAATAATAATAATATGGCGCAGAAGATAGAGGTATTATCGCCAAATAAAACGCTGATATCAGAAAATTACGCGACAAATTTTTCACCCCTGGAATTTTTCTAATTTTCCTCTGTCCTCAACTAGCCGCGTTTTAAAGCAGTCACACATCTCTCATTCTGAGGCTATGCAACAATTCCCCCCCACCCCCCCCCCCCCATCCCCCGTATTCCTTCACTTTTCCGACTGTTTCTCGCATAGCTGCTCTTCGTTGTACCTCGCTGCCTATTTAATTAGCCCCCCCCCCCCTGTTTTGTTGTGAAACTGAACATTTTAGTCAAAGTTTAATGTCGTCTCTATAACAACCAAAACAAATGACAATGACAAGTTAAAAATACATACACAAAAATAAAAATAGATTTAAAAAATGTCCATACAATATCAGTACGAGAGCTTAAAAAAAAAGCAAACAAACAAACAAACAAAACTACCAATTCAAAAACCAACAAATGTTCAGCAGTTACATTTAAAAGAATGTCAACAGCGAGAAAGAGCAACATATTACCATAGAAGATGATACGTTACAAACACCATAGAAATTAAACAATGCCACAACAAACGGCAGATAAATTACAGCCTGGAAGAGCCAGCACACAAGAAAAACAACAATGTAATATTTACGTTTGCAGCGTTAGGGACTTACGACTCGACATTAGACTTATACAAAGAGACTTGAGACTCGACGTGAGACTCGTTAGGAAAGACTTCACGACAACTCTGGTCAAATGGAATTGAAACAGTGGCGTAGCGAGGGGGAGGCGAGGTGAGCAGCCTCCCGGGGCGCTGCAAGAGAGGGCGCCAAAAAGTCAATTTGTTTCTTTGGGAACATGTGTGTTCTAATAACACACTCCGAATCTTGTCTTTCTGAGCAATTCCTATCATTTTGATTTTGGTCAAAAGATTTTTTTAACAGAGCGGTTTATTTCTTTTCTTGTGTGTTTAATTAATTCTTAAATTAATATAACAAGAAGTAAAATTAATATGTAAGGATCAATGCTTGTGTGAGGATAGGAGGTAGTCTGATGGGGTGCCATGTGGATGATGGCAGATAATTGGTGGATTAGGTGTTGTCGTAAATTTATTCTGAGAGAAATAGTCTTAGAAATAGTGGTCCCGTTTACAGTGTAGAATGATGGTGAAACGCTCAGTGATAGAAATGTAGAGAGTAAATAGTTGCTTCACAGAGTGCTGGAGGAGAGTAAAGACAGACTTATTTACGACAAATCGTTTCTCTCAATCTACTCTTCAGGCTCTCCTGGTCAAACAATTATTTACCAGTTTCCAGACACACACCTGCTCTCACACCGATTTGGTGCTTCAAACACACAGACGACGTGGATACAACTATCTTAAACAAATAGGGGAAATTTTGGGCTTTGGGTATTCCAACACAGTAACAATTAAGTTTATGTTGTTTATTAAAGTTAAAAAAACAATCACTACAATAATCATATGTTTACAGCAAAAATTATCAAAATTACATAAAAATGCAAATAACAAGGTAGGGAGGGGGTGAAGAAGATTGGTATCGACTAAGCCCGTCTCGCTTATTAGACAAAGATAAACCCAGTCCAAAGATAGATAGTTATCAGGAACATAGGTACGTTAACCTAACAGTGAAGTTAATTACTCTGAAAGAGGTGTTTCAAAATTAGGTATGGGTGGTAGAAAGAATCCTGTTCTTCCCAACTGTTCTTCCCTTTACTAAGCAAATGAAAAGGAGGGGGTTTTAAACAGAGTTAACAAATTATCAACTATCCCACTTAAAGGAACAATGCAGGGTATACAGAAAATTATATTACCAGGTAAGCCAGTTAATAAAATGGTTACAAAAGAAAGATTAAATTTCCTGTCATTCATGCACGCGCGTGAGGATCCACACTCATATATTTACACACACTTACCGATTGCAGCATCAGACAATCCAATAGAATTATATAAACAGCAATTACACTCTTGATATATGAAAAGGTCTGGTACTTCCGTGTCCCGCCCCAGATGTTGCGAGGTTTGCTGATAGCAACTATTCTCACTTATCGCCGGACTTGAAGCCTAAGAGTTATTGTGTTTTATTATATAAAAGGAGTCTATGGGATGGCACTGACACAGTTCTACTTAGGGGTGAAATGAAGTGGTCTCTTTAATCTTCAGCTATGGTAAAATTCCTTCAATGCGTGATGATAGTAACTGACCGGAAAGTTTATTAATCCAGTGAGGAAAAACTTAAGCCGTCACAGTTCAGGAAAATATGTACTCTCTCACAGTAGGGCAGTAAATCAAGTATCGCTACTGGCACGGTTCAACTTCCAGTTTATCTTACAGATTTGTAATTTTAATATGATGATTGTTCTTTAAATAGTCTTGGGTAGGCTTTCTTTCATGTAAGTATGATAGCTAGGTCGCATTGAACCGCCACAAGATTAAATTTAAAAATGTTTCATCAATATGTCTGGAAGTTTTTAAGATGATTTCTTTATTGCTGGGATCGCAAAGGTTACGATCACTCTGTATGAAAGAAAAAAGACGTGTAATATACCGAAAAATCAAATAACATTCTAAAGCGCGATGGATTTCCCGTTAAGACTATATATATATATATAATATATATACTATACTATATATATATATATATATATATATATATATATATATATATATATATATATATATATATATATATAATATATATATATATATATATATATATATATATTATATGATATATGTATATGTATATGTATATGTATATAAATATATATATATATATATGTATATATATATATATATATATATATATATATATATATATATATATATATATATATATATATATATATATATATATATATATATATATATATATATATATATATATATATATATATATATATATATATATATATAATATATATATATATTTCGCGTATTTTATTTTTTGTATATTTAATAAACACTGCGCGAGTTCTAATGGTTAAAACACACATCAATAATATAGGACTTAACTAAATTTATTAATTATAAATTCCTTCGCGACTTTCAAAGTCTGGCCAACGAGTGATAAAGTGTATTTCTACGTGGTCTGTATATATCTAACTTAATTGCAAGATGAGTGGGACATGAGAAAATTGACACCTTTTTAGATCTCAGGACACTTTTGGGGATCTGACCGCCAGACTAAAGAGAGAAGCCGCCCCTGGTCTTCGTATCTCCGCTCGCTGCTGCGATCGGTTCTGTGTTTAACACCGAGATGCGAAATACCTGCAGGAACTTGCGTCGCTCGTTTCAGGGACCACTACTGTCTTTGATCGTGGCGCCAGTCTTTCCTGAAATCCCCCAGTCTGTGTCTTTGATCGTGGTCGCTGCTATCTGTTTGATTCTGGCGCCGCCCCCTCTGGGCCAAGTTAATGAAAATACTGCATATGATTGCTCAAGAGATGTCCATGGGCGTGATTTAATCTCTCCTTAAATCAATGCGATGACCAGAATGAACGGTAGATAAACTGTCCACATATTAATCAGCAAACGTGTGGAACGGTTGAATAGCTAATGAGTCCAGGTGAAAAGAAAAACCCCGTTTGACGAAAAGTTACAGTATTCGGGGGCACTGATGTTATCCAAGGGGTCGCTACGTAGGTCGTACTGTATCATCCAACATTTCAGAGTCATTCAGGGTCGGCTGAGTTCGTCTGTCACAATCGTCCCCTCTTTTGAGAAATGAAAACCTCTTTTCGTGTTTGATTTATGACGATGAAGCTGTCCTGAACGGTAGCTTTAGGATGATTGGTATCTTCAACTTCCTCTTCTTCCTCCGTAGTCCAGTTTCTACTCAGGAAATCAGCCCCGACATTCTGTCTTCCCGGAATGTATTCCACTTTGAAAGAATAAACGCTTAAAAGAAGGGCCCAACGCATGACCCTTGCGTTAAATTCTTTATTGGCCCCAAGAAATGCTAACGGAGCGTGGTCTGTTTGCACTGTGAAAGATGTACCATAGAGAAACTCATGATGGCGTCTGATACCGTCAATCAGAGCGAGGCATTCTCTTTCGACTACGCTGTAGTTCCGTTCAGCTTTATTTAATTTCCGACTGCCATAGGCAACTGGAAATAGCATGTTCAGGTCACTGTCCTCGGCTTGAAGCAGTGTTGACCCGATGCCCTGACCTGACGCGTCGACCCGTAATACAAAAGGTTTCTTGAGGTCAGGCAACCTCAAAATGGGGTATGCAGACAACTGTCCTTTCAGAGTGCTGTATACGTGTTCGCACTTTTGATCCCACATGACCTTATCCAGACGCCCTTTCTTTGTGAGGTCAGTCAGAGGTGCTGTCAGTCTGTTGAAGTTCTGGATGTACTTCTGATAGTATGCACATAGCGATATGAAGGAACGTACGTCTTTCTTCGTTTGGGGTCTTTTTGCTGCCACTATTTTCTCCACGTTCTTCTTAATAGGCCAACTGCATCCGTGAGAAATAGTATGCCCCAGGAAATCTAACTGTTCAAACCAGATGAGACATTTGCTAGGTCTGGCTGTGAGACCAGTTTCCTGTAGTCTCCTGAGGAGCATAGCAACCGTAGCAATATGTTCTTCGTAGGTTTCCGATGCAATTAATATGTCATCCATAAAATTATGGATATGGGGACTTTGCAAAGGTTCTAGAAGCTTCCTCATCATCCTGGTGAACACTCCTGGTGCGTTATGCAAACCGAATGGCATCACATTAAATGTGTAATGTCCTTCACTAGTGCTGAAAGCTAACAAGGGTTTAATTTCCTCCTTGACTAGTATTTGATAGTAACCTTTACTGAGGTCAATCTTGGAGAAAATCTTTGCCTTGCTAAGCTTGGTGAACAACTCAGAAACAGTTTGAAGAGGTTCGGGCTGGAATTCCGTTACAGCGTTTAGCAGCCGGTAATCTATACACAGCCGGACTTCCTTATTGGGCTTCTGCAACAGCACTACACTCGAACTGTAAGGAGATGTAGACTCACTGATAATTCCTGCCTGACGCAGCTTGTCTATTTCTCCGCGAAGTGCATCAGCTTTAGCGTACGGGATGGGGTAAACTCTGGTTCGAACAGGGGTCTCATTTGTTAGTTTCATATCAAATTCAATGAGATTTGTTCGACCAGGTACATCCGTTAAGACTGCACTGTACTGTTTTAGTAGAGCCCTGGTTTCTGTTTGTTGTTCTGGTGAGAGATTGTCGCCGAACTTGACATCTTTAAAGGATTCTGTGGGTTGCAATGGATACTCCATGCAACCATCATCATCTTCCTCGTCTTCCGTTGCTATGGCGACAGCCAGGAGATGCTCGGAGGATGGCACTGGTCTCTCCAAATATTTCTTAAGGAGATTTACGTGGAAGACCTTCTCCTTTCCTTTTATCGAGATCTTGTAATTAGTACGTGAGATCTTTTTAAGGACGGTAAAGGGTCCTTGCCATCCGATGCGAAGTTTATTGTTTCCGGTTGGAAGTAGCAACAAGACTTTCTCCCCTGGTTGTAGTTCTCTCTCTTTTGCAGCTTTGTTGTATCTTTTAGCATGTTTAGCGCGGGCTTTCTTAAGGTTGGTAGTAGCTAGATCCCATCCTAGCTTCAGCCTTTCTTTGAGCTCAGATACATACTTGTGTGACAGCGCCATCTTGAGGTCTGTCGTTCTCGGCGCTGGCCCCATCTGGTCAGTCATATTGTTCTGTGGTTTAGTGCCTTTTCATCACGTTATCTTCAAGCAGATTTATTACAAGGCCATAATAAAGCCTACAAATTAGTTGTGTTTTTGCTCTAGTTGTGTAAATCTGTGTTTTCATGAGCAATATCTGCGTGTGTTATCTGTGTGGCGCAGATTAATACGCGTTGCGCGCAGTAACTTGAGTGATTAGGCCAGGGCTTATAAAAGAGAAAGCGGCCGGCAAGCGGGCCTATGTTGCCACAGCCGCCCAGAGAGAACAGACGAAGAAGACAGACAGAGCCAAGCTGTAAATGCCTTGAGCACGTGAGTTAATTTAAATTAGCATTAGTTTTCTAGGATTCTGAAATTATATCGATGTGGCTATTTTAATGTTTGATGAGATAAATAGATAGATAGATAGATAGATAGATAGATAGATAGATAGATAGATAGATAGATAGATAGATAGATAGATAGATAGATAGATAGATAGATAGATAGATAGATAGATAGATAGATAGATAGATAGATAGATAGATAGATAGATAGATAGATAGATAGATAGATAGATAGATAGATAGATAGATAGATAGATAGATAGATAGATAGATAGATAGATAGATAGATAGATAGATAGATAGATAGATAGATAGATAGATAGATAGATAGATAGATAGATAGATAGATAGATAGATAGATAGATAGATAGATAGATAGATAGATAGATAGATAGATAGATGTGAAAGTTTAAGAGCGATTATTTCATTCTTCAGAAAGGCAGATATAGGCTATTTCACTTGAAATTTAGATAAGATTAACGATAGCAAGATAGCAGCCACGCGGTGATAAAAAGCGGCGCCGATTGCGAGTCTGAGTAAACACGCTCCGCGTGGTAAACCTATCATATGTTACGCCAAGTGACACGCTGTGTATTTAGTTCCAGTTTTTGGTTAAAGCCAAGAATATTATTCTTTAATGTAAGAGTAATTATATTTTATTTCACGATGATTGATTATTCTACTGTTTATCTTTAGTGGTTACTTTGAAGGGAGAATAGTCATTTAGATTTCTGGTGAGATGAGAGCCACTCCTTGGTTGCGTAAGGCAAGTTGAGACAGGTGTTTCTCTGTTTGCTCCTGGGGGAGCATGGAAACACCAATGCGGCTGGTGTCCACCACAAGTCAACAGAAGCATTTTTATGCTATTACAGTGGTTGTTTCTGTAATAATGTGTTTCATGTGATGAGTTCCCAATCTCATCAGGGGTCATATATGACACGCTTGTGGCCAGGCGCACCAGTCGTCACTTACGACATGTTCAGAGTGCAGGGACGAGTATTGATGTGGGTCGGTTGAGAGGTAGTAGTTAATTCTCATTATTGAGATTATTTGTTGTACATGTATTGAAGAATATTATTTTATGTCCAGTTGATTATTATTGTTATGTGAACAATGGTTTGTGAGAGCACGTGGGCGTACTTGGAGATGTATATTTCTCTTCTCCGCTCCTGAGGGAGCATGGGGCCACCGGTGTAGTTTGTCTCAGCATGAAGCATTCAGATGCTCTTGCAGTAGTGGTTTCGGTAGCAACCTATGTTACCCGGTGCGATTGCCAGCCTTATGCACAACACCATACTAGTCGCATTGGACGACACGCATGAGTGTGTGAGATAGTTGATGATATCAGGTGGGCGCATGTTTTCTGTATGTTATTATCCATGCTATTGATGTTCACTTAGACATTGTTTTATTTATTGTTTTTCAGGCAGTTTATGAACACTGACTGGGTGTTTGTTTGATTGTTTGTTTGGTGTTCGGTTCTGTTCGGTAGAATTAAATGTTGATCTGCATAAAGCTTTGGGTTGCTTGAATTGTTAAGTCTGCTGCTGAGAGGGTTGCAAGCAACCAATAATTGCAACCCCTGTCAAACGATCCTTTATACATTTTCTTAGTGCACGGGTCTTGGGTGTGAGGTACATCTAGCCCCTGTCACAAGTGGCGTCGTCGGCAGGATTGACAGACAGCACGCAGTGAAGCAACTCTTCAGCAATCAGAGCAGCAACAGCCGAAACAGTAGAACACCCAGTTCAGTGCAAGGCGAGGGACGGGATCATCCAGTTTGTCAAGATTTCTAGTCAACTCTACTAGCAACAAGATGGCGGCACGCAACACACGTGCTGCTAGTAGAACTGATAACGAAGATGTGGCTGAGGTGGATGACCCTGTAGTAGGGCTGGATCGTCAACCAGAACGAGTACAGTACATCGTGGTACCTACTCACAAGAGAGTGCGGTGCTTTGGGGAGCGCACGGGTCCTACGGCCGAGGAATATGTCAGAGAGGTGAGAGCAGCCTGGAGAGTAGGGATGATGAGTAAAGAGGACCAGGCAGATGTTATCCTTGACAGTATGACCCCAAGTGTCCGCAGGGAGCTGAGGATTCAGGCTGATGACGATGACCCAGAAGCGATGCTACATTCCATTCTTAGGGTGTATGGGGAGCGTTGGAGCATCCCAGAAGTAATGGCCGCGTTTTACTCTACCCGGCAAGGTGCAAGGGAGTCTCTTTGGGAATTCTCCCATCGCATTCACGAGGTGTTTGAAAGTGTTGTAAGGGCACAAAAGCAGAGCAACGTCACTCCTTTGGTGCCATCCTTTCTTCGTGACCAGTTTGCTGCTTGTCTGAGAGATGACCTACTAAGAAAGCTTGCAAAGGAAATGATCATCGAGGAGCCTACAGCATCGTTCACGTCGGTGAGGGACTATGCCCTACGGTTTTTGGAGACTGAACCCACTTCTGGGGCTGGTGTTGCCAGTGTCGAAGCAGCTTTGGGGGCTTGTGTTGCCAGTGTTGAAGTGGCAAGAACAGAGACTCTGTCAGATACGCATGCATTAAACGCAGAAGTAGAGCGGCTGAGAGCACAGGTGGCTCAATTAGAGGCTAAAATTGATGCGATGACTCAGGAGCAGGGGAGGCGTACCAGGACAGTTCGTTGTTTTAGATGCAGAGAACTAGGCCACGTACAGAATCGATGTCCACAAGGCATTAAACTAGACCCCTCTGCGGCTGGGAGTCAGGTTACAGAAGGGGAGCAGAATGACTCAAAGATAAAGATGGTTGGTGGTCGACCGGAGTGTGAGGCGCTTATTGCAGGGAAGAAAGTCAAAGGCGGCCAGGGATGTAAGGGCAGCAGGAGACGACCCAGGGCACCGAGGAAGCCTAGGAAAATAAGATGCTTCAACTGTGGAGACCTTTCGAACCACATGGCAGCCAAGTGTCCCCAGGGCCCGCTTCCTAAGCGATGTTTCCATTGTAGGTCCCCGGACCATTTGATATCGGTTTGTCCATCAAAGAGCGCCCTCTCTAGGCGTACCAACACATCTACATTGCCGTCACAGTGCAAGCCAAGAGATGGCCGTGGCATCTGTCACCATAAGGGCGCCAGGAAAAGTGGTCGACATTTAGAGGAGGAGACTCATCTAAAACTCGTTGAAGGACACGTTTCCAGGCTACGAGGGGCGCACGTAAGAGCAGAGCCACCGTTGCAGAGTTTTGCAGCGTCCGGAAAGAGAGATGTGACAAGCTGTCGTGTTCTACTCCACTACAGGTCGGAGAATTGGTGAAGAAGAGAATGCACAACGCTGAGAGATCCGAGATTCGTGATATGTGGTCAGAAGACGAGTACGTTGTAGTTCGTGCTCCCACAAGGACAGGGGGTCCATATATCATCCAACGAACAGACAAAGCGAGTCCGGGCATTAGAGTCACCCGCAACGACCTGAGACGAAGTGAAGGAAAAGGTGATCCTCCAGATTTGGGGAATATGACTGAGGTGCCTGATTTAGTGTAGTTGTCGGGACGACAACAAAATCAGGCGTGGAATATGTGACAGCGCAATCTTGAGGTCTGTCGTTCTCGGCGCTGGCCCCATCTGGTCAGTCATATTGTTCTGTGGTTTAGTGCCTTTTCATCACGTTATCTTCAAGCAGATTTATTACAAGGCCATAATAAAGCCTACAAATTAGTTGTGTTTTTGCTCTAGTTGTGTAAATCTGTGTTTTCATGAGCAATATCTGCGTGTGTTATCTGTGTACCAACGGGCTGATCAACCGTTTGCCAGTCACTTCGATTACGGAAACAACAGCAAATGGGTTGATTTGCCGTTGCCCTAAAGACGCCACTAGGCGTGATGGGAAACAATGGCAAAGAAAACCTATCTGCTGTTGCCCTAAGACGCCACTAGGCGTAATGGCCACTGACTGCTTTGACGGTCGGTGGCTAAGGACGGAAGAAGAAGAAGTTATCTGTGTGGCGCAGATTAATACGCGTTGCGCGCAGTAACTTGAGTGATTAGGCTAGGGCTTATAAAAGAGAAAGCGGCCGGCAAGCGGGCCTATGTTGCCACAGCCGCCCAGAGAGAACAGACGAAGAAGACAGACAGAGCCAAGCTGTAAATGCCTTGAGCACGTGAGTTAATTTAAATTAGCATTAGTTTTCTAGGATTCTGAAATTATATCGATGTGGCTATTTTAATGTTTAATGAGATAGATAGATAGATAGATAGATAGATAGATAGATAGATAGATAGATAGATAGATAGATAGATAGATAGATAGATAGATAGATAGATAGATAGATAGATAGATAGATAGATAGATAGATAGATAGATAGATAGATAGATAGATAGATAGATAGATAGATAGATAGATAGATAGATAGATAGATAGATGTGAAGTTTAAGAGCGATTATTTCATTCTTCAGAAAGGCAGATATAGGCTATTTCACTTGAAATTTAGATAAGATTAACGATAGCAAGATAGCAGCCACGCGGTGATAAAAAGCGGCGCCGATTGCGAGTCTGAGTAAACACGCTCCGCGTGGTAAACCTATCATATGTTACGCCAAGTGACACGCTGTGTATTTAGTTCCAGTTTTTGGTTAAAGCCAAGAATATTATTCTTTAATGTAAGAGTAATTATATTTTATTTCACGATGATTGATTATTCTACTGTTTATCTTTAGTGGTTACTTTGAAGGGAGAATAGTCATTTAGATTTCTGGTGAGATGAGAGCCACTCCTTGGTTGCGTAAGGCAAGTTGAGACAGGTGTTTCTCTGTTTGCTCCTGGGGGAGCATGGAAACACCAATGCGGCTGGTGTCCACCACAAGTCAACAGAAGCATTTTTATGCTATTACAGTGGTTGTTTCTGTAATAATGTGTTTCATGTGATGAGTTCCCAATCTCATCAGGGATCATATATGACACGCTTGTGGCCAGGCGCACCAGTCGTCACTTACGACATGTTCAGAGTGCAGGGACGAGTATTGATGTGGGTCGGTTGAGAGGTAGTAGTTAATTCTCATTATTGAGATTATTTGTTGTACATGTATTGAAGAATATTATTTTATGTCCAGTTGATTATTATTGTTATGTGAACAATGGTTTGTGAGAGCACGTGGGCGTACTTGGAGATGTATATTTCTCTTCTCCGCTCCTGAGGGAGCATGGGGCCACCGGTGTGGTTTGTCTCAGCATGAAGCATTCAGATGCTCTTGCAGTAGTGGTTTCGGTAGCAACCTATGTTACCCGGTGCGATTGCCAGCCTCATGTACAACACCATACTAGTCGCATTGGACGACACGCATGAGTGTGTGAGATAGTTGATGATATCAGGTGGGCGCATGTTTTCTGTATGGTAAGTGTTATTATCCATGCTATTGATGTTCACTTAGACATTGTTTTATTTATTGTTTTTCAGACAGTCTATGAACACTGACTGGGTGTTTGTTTGATTGTTTGTTTGGTGTTCGGTTCTGTTCGGTAGAATTAAATGTTGATCTGCATAAAGCTTTGGGTTGCTTAAATTGTTAAGTCTGCTGCTGAGAGGGTTGCAAGCAACCAATAATTGCAACCCCTGTCAAGCGATCCTTTATAAATTTTCTTAGTGCACGGGTCTTGGGTGTGAGATACATCTAGCCCCTGTCACACTTGCTTGCAGAGACGACTGTCTCGTCAGCCTTTTGGTCTGTCAGGGACCGAAGTAAGGCTTCTAGTGGCCCCTTTATAGGTCTGCCAAATAAAAATGTAGCTGGCGCGAATCCCGTAGACGCTTGGGGTACCTCTCGGTAGGCGAATAAGGCAACCGATATATATAGGTCCCAGTCTTCCGGTTTCTCCTGACCCAGCTTACGTAACATGGTGGTGAGGGTGCCGTTAAAACTTTCCACGAGCCCATTTCCGGCCGGATGGTAGGGACTTGTGTGGATATGTTTGGTCCTCAAGATCTTAAAGATCTCCTCCATTAACAGGCTACGGAAGTGGGATCCATTGTCCGTCAAAACCTGTTGAGGGAATCCCAGCCGTGTAAAAATTTGCACGAGGGCTTCTGCGACATGCTTGGAATCTGTGCATGTTAGCGGTATAGCTTCGGCCCCCATTGTGCAAGTGTCGACTAAAGTCAGGATGAACCTGTACTTTCTTTTGTTCCTTTCCAGGGGTCCAATGATGTCGACAGCAACCCGTTCAAATGGAGTACCCACTATTGGCATTTGCCCCATAGGTACTGGGGGTGTCAAGTGCTTGGGTGCTACCCGTTGGCACTGGGCGCAGGATTTCACATACCTGATAATGTCAGAGTTCATTCCTGGCCACCAATAGTGGTTTTTTATTCGTTGAATAGTGCCGTTTTGTCCCATATGTCCGCTAAAGGGAAGAGAGTGTCCCATTTCTAAGATCTGGCTTCTGTACTGCGTCGGTACTAGGAGCTGGTTATTCCCCGTGTCCGGGTTGCCCGTTTTACGATACAATACGCCGTCCTTAGAAAAGATGTCTCCGTTGTGTCTGGGGTCCTTAGCCATGGGCAGTTTTCTAAAGCAGGGCTCCAGAGTAGGGTCCTTTTGTTGCGCCCCCTTCAGTTCATTCGGCAACAAATTTGGCGCAGGCTCCCTCTCCTTCTTGGCTTGCCCTCTTGTGGTTACCGCTGCCACAATCGGCTCCTTTGGTCTCCCAATAAACACATATCTACATCCCAGGATAACTGGGTAGATAGGATCATCCATAATGGCCGCTTTAATAACTCATCTGACAAGGTCAGAGTGTATTTCTACCAGTGCGATAGGAAGCGTCCTGGGTGCATCACTCCTGAAAACTCCACTAAGTTTGACGGTTTCCTCTGTCTCCTGTCCGGGTTTGACTAGGTGCCTAGCGACAATACAACTAAAGCTTAGTCCAGTGTCAAAGAGACAAGTAGTTGAGGTACCATTCAAAATTACAGTTCCTCGAGTTGAGGGTCGGTTCCCCTCAGGTTCAGAATCACTGACATTGACTCTACCTTTCGATGCTGTATGCAAACATCCGATGCGGTTTGGACGGGTTTGTTTGCCTTGATCAGACGTTCCTGGTGTAGGTGTCTTCACTTTTCCTTGACTTTGGTGGCCGCGCTGCCAAGTAGGCTTGGTGGGTTGATCAGAATTGTTGTTAGGGGGGTATCGGGTTTTGTAGAATTTCGATTTTTCCTGGGGAGGTCTCTGGGTATTATTTTCTCGTTGGTTATAATTCTGAGAGGAATTAGAGGAATAGGATGACTGCTCTAGATTTTGTTTACGAGATGGCTCATCTGTGGGTTTACGTTTAGTGCTGGGAAGTTCGGCCATTGCATTGGTATAGCGTTCTGCCTTATTGAGTATGTCCTCAAGCCTGACTGCGCCCTGTTCAGCCAAAAATCTACGGGTTTCGTTTGACAAAGTTGATTTTATCTGTTCCACAAGAACAAGTTCAAGTAGTCCCTCATATGTAAGAGGTAGGTCAGATAATTCAATGCACTTTGTCAAATAGCCCGTGAGACGTGAAGAGAACTGCGGGAATGTTTCCGTGCTCTCTTTCCGGCTGTTTCTGAACATTTGCAGACATTTTCGGGCGGTCATCTCAAACCGCTCTAGCAAGGCCTTTTTCAGCATGTCGTTATCATGTTGGTTGGTTCCCAGCTTTGTGTACACGTCATAAGCAGTGCTTTTTAATGACGTTGAGAGTTTAAGTGCCCAGCGGAAACTCTCTAACCCATACAGATTTGCGAGCCTCTCGAATTTTTCTAGATAGCTGTCAATTTTCTCATTGGGACTAGGAAAAGACTCTAAAGCAAAAGACATCGCAGTTAATTGGGCAGATTGAGTGCTGGAGAGGTCCATCGACTGAGACTGGGGCGAAGACGGCTCTCCGTTATTCGAAGTAGAGGTGCCCCGACTCTCTAAAGCCTTAAGCGCCAGTTCATGCTGTCTTTCCCCCCCCCCCCTCTCTCTCTCTCCCTGCGAGCTTCCATTTCTGCCTCAATTTTCTTGTTCTCTGCCTCAATTTTCTTCTGCTCCAATAGGCGTTCTTCCGCTTCTTTCCTATCTGCCATCTCCTGTGCTTCTCTCCTCTCTGCTCTATCTTTTTCTTCCTTCCTTTCTGCTTCTGCTCTTTGTTGCTCCGCGTCATATATTTCCAGTTCCTGGTTAATAAACAGGTTCGCCGCTTCTGCGTCTAATCCTGCCTCTTTCGCTTCCAGCCTCAGGATGGATCTCATCTTTATCCTCTCTGCCATTGTCAAAGAATAAGATGTAGTATGACTAGAGAATAGTACGAAAGAACAAGAAAGGAAAAAACTCAAAGCCGCTACGAGAAAAAAAGACACAAAGTATAAATTTACTTGTGTTACCTCCTATTTGAAATGTGCAAACTTATCGCTGCTATTATTGTCACTTAAGACTCTTAACGCAAGCGACTATGCCACTAAAATGGTAAGTTACACTAGAAAAGAATCTACTTTTACTAACAGTAGAGAAAAATTTATTTTAAAACAATTTAACAGGGGAAAAAAAATGTGTTTCCCTAAAATTTTTAATTCTCCGACACAAAACTCGCCCCTGAAGTCAATTTATGAGAAGAGACGATGTTAACTAGACTTAAAAAGTCAGAACAAGGCGTCTTTAGCTAAGCTCAACTCTTTTTAACTTCAAAAAAACCTTTAGTGACTGTAAAACCAATCACGCAATCCCAGCAAATCTTATAAAGAAAAAAATTAATTTTCTCCGCTAGAGGATAATTTAGCTAACCAAATTTATGATTATCCGTACTTTCTACTGCTCTGGAAAGAAAACAACCTGTAAATATGCTGTGTGGACGACCCAAATACTAAAAGGCGTTATCTAGGGGTGTAATTAATTATTTATTTCCCTAAATCACAAAGACAGATCACTCACACTCTATCTACGGTAGTTAGACCCAGACTTAGATCAGACTCAAAATATCTTTATCCCGGCTATGCGATTGCCTCAATTGTAGCTCAAGATCCCAGGACCAGCCCACAAATATTGTCGTAAATTTATTCTGAGAGAAAGAGTCTTAGAAATAGTGGTCCGGTTTAGAGTGTAGAATGACGGTGAAACGCTCAGTGATAGAAATGTAGAGAGTAAATAGTTGCTTCACAGAGTGCTGGAGGAGAGTAAAGACAGACTTATTTACGACAAATCGTTTCTCTCAATCTACTCTTCAGGCTCTCCTGGTCAAACAATTATTTGCCAGTTTCCAGACACACACCTGCTCTCACACCGATTTGGTGCTTCAAACACACAGACGACGTGGATACAACTATCTTAAACAAATAGGGGAAATTTTGGGCTTTGGGTATTCCAACACAGTAACAATTAAGTTTATGTTGTTTATTAAAGTTAAAAAAAACAATCACTACAATAATCATGTGTTTACAGCAAAAATTATCAAAATTACATAAAAATGCAAATAACAAGGTAGGGAGGGGGTGAAGAAGATTGGTATCGACTAAGCCCGTCTCGCTTATTAGACAAAGATAAACCCAGTCCAAAGATAGATAGTTATCATGAACATAGGTACGTTAACCTAACAGTGAAGTTAATTACTCTGAAAGAGGTGTTTCAAAATTAGGTATGGGTGGTAGAAAGAATCCTGTTCTTCCCAACTGTTCTTCCCTTTACTAAGCAAATGAAAAGGAGGGGGTTTTAAACAGAGTTAACAAATTATCAACTATCCCACTTAAAGGAACAATGCAGGGTATACAGAAAATTATATTACCAGGTAAGCCAGTTAATAAAATGGTTACAAAAGAAAGATTAAATTTCCTGTCATTCATGCACGCGCGTGAGGATCCACACTCATATATTTACACACACTTACCGATTGCAGCATCAGACAATCCAATAGAATTATATAAACAGCAATTACACTCTTGATATATGAAAAGGTCTGGTACTTCCGTGTCCCGCCCCAGATGTTGCGAGGTTTGCTGATAGCAACTATTCTCACTTATCGCCGGACTTGAAGCTTAAGAGTTATTGTGTTTTATTATATAAAAGGAGTCTATGGGATGGCACTGACACAGTTCGACACAGGGGTGAAATGAAGTTGTCTCTTTAATCTTCCGCTATGGTAAAATTCCTTCAATGCGTGATGATAGTAACTGACCGGAAAGTTTATTAATCCAGTGAGGAAAAACTTAAGCCGTCACAGTTCAGGAAAATATGTACTCTCTCACAGTAGGGCAGTAAATCAAGTATCGCTACTGGCACGGTTCAACTTCCAGTTTATCTTACAGATTTGTAATTTTAATATGATGATTGTTCTTTAAATAGTCTTGGGTAGGCTTTCTTTCATGTAAGTATGATAGCTAGGTCGCATTGAACCTCCACAAGATTAAATTTAAAAATGTTTCATCAATATGTCTGGAAGTTTTTAAGATGATTTCTTTATTGCTGGGATCGCAAAGGTTACGATCACTCTGTATGAAAGAAAAAAGACGTGTAATATACCGAAAAATCAAATAACATTCTAAAGCGCGATGGATTTCCCGTTAAGACTATATATATATATATATATATATATATATATATATATATATATATATATATATATATATATATATATATATATATATATATATATATATATATATATATATATATATATATATATATATATATATATATATATATATATATATATATATATATATATTTATAAATATATATTCGCGTATTTAATTTTGTATTTAATAAACACTGCGCGAGTTCTAATGGTTAAAACACACATCTATAAATATAGGACTTAACTAAATTTATTAATTATAAATTCCTTCGCGACTTTAAAAGTTAATTACAGCATTTAAGCATCTATTATCTTTTTTGGAAATAATATAGCAGATATATCATTACATTTACAACTGGAACTATTGAGATGGTTTAATTTAATAGATTTAAATTAACACAAAATCCAGTGAAATAGAATGAATGAACTAGACCACTGATCACTTTACACAATATATATTTTACCGTTTTCCACTGAAATAGAATTCACTGCAAATATACATAAAAATCCAGGGGATAATCTAGCAGGATTTCAAATATAGCTAGTGCTTCTGTAAAGGTCTGGCCAACGAGTGATAAAGTGTATTTCTACGTGGTCTGTATATATCTAACTTAATTGCAAGATGAGTGGGACATGAGAAAATTGACACCTTTTTAGATCTCATGATACTTTTGGGGATCTGACCGCCAGACTAAAGAGAGAAGCCGCCCCTGGTCTTCGTATCTCCGCTCGCTGCTACGATCGGTTCTGTGTTTAACACCGAGATGCGAAATACCTGCAGGAACTTGCGTCGCTCGTTTCAGGGACCACTACTGTCTTTGATCGTGGCGCTAGTCTTTCCTGAAATCCCCCAGTCTGTGTCTTTGATCGTGGTCGCTGCTATCTGTTTGATTCTGGCGCCGCCCCCTCTGGGCCAAGTTAATGAAAATACTGCATATGATTGCTCAAGAGATGTCCATGGGCGTGATTTAATCTCTCCTTAAATCAATGCGATGACCAGAATGAACGGTAGATAAACTGTCCACATATTAATCAGCAAACGTGTGGAACGGTTGAATAGCTAATGAGTCCAGGTGAAAAGAAAAATCCCGTTTGACGAAACGTTACAGTATTCGGGGGCACTGATGTTATCCAAGGGGTCGCTACGAAGGTCGTACTATATCATCCAACACTTCAGGGTCATTCAGGGTCGGCTGAGTTCGTCTGTCACAGGTGTCATTCCGGTCGCTAAAAACCCTCGGTACGCCACTGAACGGAAAGGAATCTTCTTCTTCTTCGTTCGTCCTGAAAAGGACGGTGGTTGCGTTGTGTCTGTTTACGCCTAAGCTGTGATATCTGCACCTTTCGGTCGACACATTCGACTTCTGCACGGCATTTTTTAGGACCGGGTTTGCCTTCCCATTTCGATCCACACTCGCTCAGCCAGACTGCACAGCTGCAGACTGTTTCCAGGACCACCACGTGGAGGTGGAGTGTGGTCTTTACCAGCTCTGATTCGCTGGTCCTGACGCAGGCAGTCAAGCTATGAGTCGCTGACTGCGGTCTCTATTGCTGCGTCTTGAGGTCCCGGAAAGGAATGATATAAGCACAAGAGAAATAGTACCGTCATCTGGACAAGCAATAGAAAGAGCTCATCATAATTCATCCCATACACTTTTTGGCGGGTTATTTTAATTAAGGCTCGCAGACAATGTTGGAAAGGTGGTCTAATCAATATGAAATCTCATTAATACATCAAGCGTGTCGAAACGTTGGGACAGTTTAGTAAATATGTTAAAGGTATCACATGTTATTATTTTTTAAAACATACATACTCATTTTGTCATTTGTTGCAACACAGAGAGAATTTGAAATCAATGCCCTCTAAAAGAAGGTTTCTTAACCTATTTTTTTTTTTTTTTTGGTGTGCCATGGACCCCTTTGATTTTCTGATGAAGGCTACGGACCCCTTTGATTGTCCGATGAAGGCTATGGACCTCTTTGATTGTCAGATGATGGCTATGGACCCCTTTGATTGTCCGATAATGGCTATGGACCTCTTTGATTGTCAGATGATGGCTATGGACCCCTTTGATTGTCCGATGAAGGCTATGGATCTCTTTGATTGTCAGATGATGGCTATGGACCCCTTTGATTGTTCAATGAAGGCTATGGACCTCTTTGATTGTCAGATGATGGCTATGGACCCCTTTGATTGTCCGATGAAGGCTATGGACCTCTTTGATTGTCAGATGATGGCTATGGACCCCTTTGATTGTCCGATGAAGGCTATGGACCCCTTTGATTGTCTAATGAAGGCTATGGACCTCTTTGATTGTCCGATGAAGGCTATGGACCTCTTTGATTGTCAGATGATGGCTATGGACCCCTTTGATTGTCCGATGAAGGCTATGGACCTCTGATTGTCAGATGATGGCTATGGACCCCTTTGATTGTCAGATGATGGCTAAGGACCCCTTTGATTGTCCAATGAAGGCTATGGACCTCTTTGATTGTCAGATGATGGCTATGGACCCCTTTGATTGTCAGATGATGGCTATGGACCCCTTTGATTGTCCGATGAAGGCTATGGACCTCTTTGATTGTCAGATGATGGCTATGGACTCCTTTGATTGTCAGATGATGGTTATGGACCCCTTTGATTTTGCGATGAAGGCTATAGACCCCTTCTTATAAAAAATGTACATAGAAGCATAATTTAAAATGTTGTAGTTTAAGTGTTAGGTTATGTTCATATATCCCCTAGAATCCATTCACACACACCCCCTCTCCATCCCCCCTCCCCCCGGTCCATGAACCACAGGTTAAGAACCCTACTCTAGAATAAAAGTAACAGTTTTTGTCAAATATTGGAATGTGACGAATACAACTTCCCGTTTAACTAGTTAATCCGCCGTACAAATGTTCTTCTTCAACCCGGATCGTACTATGATCTGTACAGTATATTGTTCCTTTACATTTAGAACCGCAGTCTCCTATTAACTATGTTGTCGAGTATTTTAGATAAATGGGAAGTTATAGAAATGTGTATGAACTAGTATCATGTTTATCCTTGTCTTGTTTTCGCATCGGAATAATACTGGAGACATCCCATGGCTTGATAATTTATCCCGTGTTCCAAAGTCTGTTAACTAAGGGTGGAGGAACCCTACTGTGCAACATGTCTGGACAAAAACACCATAGCACATTATGTGTTAACATGCAAAAAATTCGAACAGCACAGAAAACCACTAATGGAATACTTGAGAACCCAAAACTCGACACAACTGTCACTGGAAAATGTACTGAAAGTTGACCTACCCAGGGAGATACACAACATAATACAATTTTATATTACCACAACAAGAATCAACATATAACAACAAGAACAAATTAGAATGACAAGGGAAAAAAAGAGTCCATTCAATATCAGTAGAAGAATTAAATAATAAAAAAAACAAAATAAAAAACAAACAAACAAAAACCACCAATCCAAAACCAACAAAAACCCAGCAGATAAAAAGATGTCAATGGCGAGAGAGAGCAATATGGTATCATGGAAGAAGATACATTACAAACACCATAGACATTAAACCAGGGGTTCCCAACCTGGGGTGCGAGATGGCATTTCAGGGGGTGCGACAAAGAAGCCTAAGGTCAAGAGTCTCACGCTTAACCAACCGAGCTGTCAACGTGATATTACTTTTGTAGGGGGTGCCAACATAAATCAAACATTTCCTAGGGGTGTGGGGCATAGAAAAGGTTGGGAACCCCTGCATTAAACAGTGCCACAACAAACGGCAGATAAATTACAGCCTGGAAGAGCCAACACACAAGAAAATCAACAAAGTAATACACTATATGGAATGATGAACACTGTATACCGAAATTATAACCCACATGGAGTTGTACAGTGTCCTTGCACACAAAAACACCAGTTTTCAAGTGCGGGGTTCAAAAACCAAACCAAACTATTAACTAAGGATGTTATAATCACTATGACACTCAGGTTATTTTCTCCAGTATTTCATAGTCTAAGATATCATGTCCTAATGCTGGTCTTGATTACTCCTTCATTGCATTTTCTACTTCCTACATTGTTATTTCTACATTTAAGTATGATAAATATTCTGTACTTTCAAGCATCTCAATACTGGGTTTAAGTGTCAGTCTTTTTCTTCTATTGTTTCCCCTATGCCCAAGGGTGTCATGAAATATTCTAATCCACATATATAAATTATTAGGTAAATATGAAGCCTAACAAATAAAATTAATAAAGAGAAGAGCAATGGTAAAATAACAGTGCTGTCACAAAGAATGTACTCGAAATCCCCCTTGTTTTCTGCTTCGTCTGCAAATTGTAACGCTTTCACGTTGATAGTAAAAGCTTACTGTATTATACCCGCTTTCTTCAATGAAACGTGTGCTGCATTTCTAAGAAAAACATTGAGACGTACTGCGTAATGACCTAAATTAATCCTAACATTAATTATATTACGTTACCAAAACGAACGAACAGATGGACAAAAGGATAGCGAGAGGGGAGGGCTGAAAATCAGGAACGCATGCAACACGCGACGCGCGATATACAAATGCTGGCATCACGCGTGTAAGTCTACAAGCACTAACTTTTTCAGACGGACAGTGATAAAATACACTACCCTTTCCCAGAGTTAGGTTTATAAATCATAACAAACTCTTATTAGAAAAGACAACATTAGATGGGTTTACGTTTGAACACATAACAGTACCCAGACAGCACATCTTCGAAACAGGAGGTAGAAGAAATTGCATATTTTGAACGCAGCCACGTAGCTCCTTTAAATTAGTATTTTTGGGTTCCTTAGGGCTTGCTGACAAATAATATGTAAAACGTTACGCAAATAGTCCAGGAATTAATAAATTATACCCAAAATAAAATATTGGGGGTGCCTGACAGCATAAAATCATTTCTGCTCATAAGATTTTTTTTTAACGTGTTTGAAAAAAATTTACGTTACAGAAATAGCCTACCATGTAAACTTCAAATTGATTGGAGCGCAACAAATGAAAGCCTAACCACGATTGGTCGGGCTATAAATACTATCTTGGTTGTTAGGGGAGACGGGAAAAGATAACATTTTTTCAAACACTTGTCGAAACGTGGCTCATTGGCCAGTCTCGCTGATATACACACTTGGGAGCGTTAGTTCGAAACCACTTGTTTAAATACACTTGATAAAGCATCAGTGCGTTGAAGCCAGCTTATATTTGGCTCAATAAAAGCCTGGAAGATAAGCAGATGGAAATTTGTGCCAGTTTGTGCCAGAATTCATTGCTAATCAACGTATCTGTGTGTATTCGTATGAATTGTGGTAAGCTTGAACCATTTAATATCTTTTAATGAAAATTGAATGTGAATTGTTGATTTATGCCTGTATATATATGTGTAGTTCAGTGGCAAACGTGAGGTAAAGCCTAAAATGCTCCAGCCTGAACAGAGGGTGTCGGAGAGAAGTAAAACGGCATGGAATGGCCAAACAGTACACTGACACCTGGATGATTGACTAGAAAGAAATAATGCTGGAAGTGCAGAGGCGTAGTAACCATTAAGAAGGGTAATACTGGAATAAAGTATTTCAAATGAAGCTGACTGTTGGCCTAACGCTCTGAACGCAATGTTTGTGCTGTATTGTGATCAGTGTAAAAGAGAATATAAATTAGTTATGAAGTAGAAGGTACATCCTTCTTGATTTCAGGGACAGTGGTCTTGATGGTACTGAGCAGCATCTGGTCAGAGATTTGCTGAATCCAGAGTCGGACAGCATACTCCTTGGTCCTTTTAGCTGTCAGTGAGGTGTCTCCTGAGCCCAGAGGAGAATTCGAGCAGAGGAGTCCTTTCCTGCCGCCATCACTCAAGATAAGCAGAGTTGGCCAGCTGAGCTCAACATTATGTCCCCTCATCTTGAAATAACTTTATAAAAATACTATTCAGAGGGGAATTTACTTGTCTTAAAATCAGGAACTATGAACATCTCAAATACTGGTCCCTAAAGACAAACTATTGAAGTCATGATGACAAATACCAACAGAGCTTGAACAAAACAAAACCAGTATTACCTCAGTTTACTACTACACAACTGACACACATAGAACATTTGTAATAATATATGTCACTACAATATTCATATTAAATACATTCTGTACATAACTTGTAATTTAAATTGATTGTGATTCCTGGTTCCCTTGTAGTTGAATCAGGACACATATTCATTCATGCCAGTAATGAATACATATTGTTATTTGAAAGTTATCAGTGCCTCCTTTAAGATATTCTCATAGAGTGTTATATGTATGTGAGTGTCACAGTGTTGTCAAGAGTAGTGGATTACATTAAATTGTTTATTTGTCTGTTGTTGTGACTTACACTTCATCATACACATACCCTAGACACATAACGTAGCATCACACTATTCCAGAATAATTCTGACTGAGATATATAGATATGTGGTAGCAAGTAAGGTTATCTATAATACACTACTCTTAATAGATATAGATACCTTCACAGCTGATCTCAGTCAGTACACTAAGTTCCCTATAAGTATTTATAACATCCCACTTCACCACATATATTGGGGTCTCGCTCTTGGGATTTTGAATCTTTAACTATTAAAAATATTGGGGGTAATTCACTTCAGGGAATATAAGAATTAAAAGGTATCCTTGGGTGGAATTAAATAAGGTTGAGCTCACGGTGCCTGTGTTGTCCATTAGATATATAGTTAGAAATTGAATTGTTGGGTAGACATTATAAAAATTTACCTGATAGACAATGGCGGACCTGGCCAAATTTCGATCTGCTGCGGTTCAGACTGCAAAAGAGTTAGGATTAGATGGGCAAGTTATGGTTGCCTATGTCACAACGGAATGTGACAAATTTATTGAACGCGAAGAAAGAAGATTAGAAAAAGAAGCCGAAAGAAGGTTAGAGGCTGAAAGGGAAATTAAGAAGTTACAATTTGAAGCTGAGGCTGAGACTAAGAGGTTGCAAGCTGAGGCTGAGACTAAGAGGTTGCAGATTGAGGCTGACAAAGAGGCTAAGAAATTGGAAGCAGAAAGAGAAGACAAAAGATTAGCTGCAGAGAGGGAAGCAGAAAAGGAGGAGAAAAGATTACAAAGGGAACATGAATTACGACTAAGGGAGTTTGAGTTTCAAGGCCATGCTCCTGAAAATGGTGCCAGTCCCTTTGCCTCTGATGCTACGGTTACTCAAGGAGCCTCAACCTCAGCTATGAATTTTCATTTAGATCATTTTGTTGAGAAAGACGATGATATTGAGAGCTATATAAATAGGTACGAACTATTAGCTACCACGTATGGGTTAGAGAGAGAAAGGTGGAGCTTAAAGTTATCTCAGGGACTTCGTGGGGCAGCTTATGAAGTTTTTGCAAAAATGAGCAGAGGTGATCAGGAAAATTATGACATGCTAAAGCAGGCTCTTTTGTTAAGGTATGAAAAGAATGCAGAATTCTATAGAAAAAAATTTAGGAATGCTAAACTACTGTCAGGTGAAACCTATCACCAGTTCTCTGCACGAATAGAGACATACTTGGAGAAATGGACTTCTCTGGGGAAAACCCAAGATCTTAAGGAAATGGTCCTTATAGAGCAACTAAGAGAGTCCATGGCTCCAGACCTGAGAAAGTTTCTCATGGAACAAGGTGCAGAGAGGCTGGATGAGTTGCTAAATGTTGCTGAAAGGTATCAAGCAGCTCAAGCAGAGGTAACAGGTAATAAAAAGAAACAGGTGGACAACTTTAGGGCACCACAGAACTTTAATAAATTTGATCCTAAGGATCAAAATAAAGGTAAGCACCAATTTGATAGGCCACGGTATGAAAATAAAAATAAATTCCCACAATTCGATGAAAGGAAATATGATGAAAGAAAATCTTTCAACCAAGGAAAAAGGTGGTGTAAAAATTGTAAGATGAACAATCATGACACTGACCATTGTAGAAGGAAACCTCCTCATTTTGCTGCTATGACATCGGGGAAAAAGGAAAAGAAGGGCAAACCTGAAGAATTACAGGAACCATACCACCCCCCAGTGTGTGAAGATGTCATCTGTAATGGTGTCACTATAAGATGTTTATATGATACCGGTTTAGATTACGATTCCGTTGTGAGTTCTCACCTGGTGCAGGCCGATCAATACACCACAGAAACAGTGGAGATTCAAACTGCAACCAAGGATGTAGCTACCATGACACTTCCCGTCGCCCGAATAAAAGTGAAAACGCGATATGTGGAAGGAATCATAAAAGCAGCAGTGATAAATGAGCCAATCTACCCTCTAATATTGGGGTGTAGATATGTCTTCTTGGGAAATCCCAAGAGACCTGTGATATTGGCAACAGTGCAGACCAGATCACAGTCAAAGAAGGAGGAGGATAATCCCATAAATACTCACCCAGATGAGATGAGGAAGGCACAGGCTGAGGACAAAACACTCAAGCCATGTTTCAAGAAGTTGCCCAAATCTCATACACCTCCAGGCAAGGGAGAGTTTTATATGAAGAACAAACTGATATATAGGAAGGCTGGATCTGAATCCAATGGTCACGGACAGCTGGTCCTTCCCACTTCATATAGGACTAAAGTGTTGGAACTAGGGCATGCGATTCCCTTCAGTGGTCATATGGGAATCAGCGCAACAGGACAGCGAATAGCTTGTCACTATTTCTGGCCAGGAATAACTGAAGATATCAAACGATATGTAAAATCCTGTCCAGAGTGCCAACGAGTAGCACCTAAACATTGGACTGCACCAGCAACTCTGGGGGAAATGCCCATAGTGGGAACACCCTTTGAGAGAGTTGCCGTGGATCTTGTGGGACCTCTCACCCGAACCAAGAGAAGGAACAGCTACATTCTGACTCTGGTGGACACTTGTTCTATGTGGGGAGAGGCAGTAGCCCTGTCATCGATTGATTCTAAACATGTGGCAGAGGCATTGCTCACAATTTTCACAAGGTTAGGCTTTCCCAATCAAATCTTGACTGATAATGGCTCTCAGTTCAAGGGGAAACTAACTGAAGAAGTTTTCAGGATCTTTCAGGCCAAACACTTCCATTGTAGTGTGTATCATCCCCAAGGGAACGGCCAAGTGGAAAGATTTAACGGCACATTGATGTCGATCCTGAGAAAGTTGGCACACGAAAAACCAGATACATGGGACCAGTACCTGCACGCCGCCCTCTTTGCTTATCGGGAGGTACCCCATAGTTCAACCGGTATGGCCCCGGCAACATTATTGTTTGGAAGGCCAATAAAAGGTCCACTCGAAGCTATGTTAAGAACGTGGACTGATGAAAAGGCAGAGGAAAACATTACATCTTCATACCAATATGTGAATGAGCTGACCACTCGGTTGAAAACTGGCTGGAAACTTGCCAATGAAAATTTGAAACAAGCCAGGAAGAAACATGCTGCCTATTATAACAGGAAGGCGAAAGACAGAAATTTGGCTGTGGGAGAGAAGGTACTGCTTCTTTTGCCCGGGAGTCAGAATAAGTTACAAATTGGATGGCAGGGTCCATATACAGTTCTAGAGAAGGTGTCTAGAACAAATTATAAGATAGATAAGAAGGGGAAAGAAAAAATCTATCATGTGAATCTCCTGAAGAAATATTTGGAAAGAGAACATCAGGAAGAGACACACTTGTTGACCTTGTCCATCGCCATGGAGATGAAAAAGGAACCACTTTCATCATTTGAATATCCATTACACCCCTGTGAGACAGCAGCACAGGTGAAAATCAGTACACATTTAACGAAAACTCAGAAAGAGAGAGTGCAACAGGTTCTAAATAATCATGCAGAGGTGTTAACAGACCGACCAGGGCATACAAACCTATTGGAATATGATATGAAACTCATAGACTCCACACCTGTCTGTATGAAACCATATTCGATTCCGTTTGCTAAGGAAAAAGCTTTGAAGGAAGAGATAGACTATCTATTGAAGGAAGGAATTATTTCGCACAGTGAGTCTTCGTATAGCTCCGGTGTTGTACTCTTAAGGAAGCCCTCTGGAGAACATAGACTCTGTATAGATTACAGGAGACTGAACGCTATTACAGAAGGACAGGTGGATCCATTGCCGGATACAAATCAGCTGTTTGCCAGGCTAAATAAAGCTAAATATTTCTCAAAAGTGGATCTGAGTAAAGGATACTATCAGATTCCCGTAAAGCCTGAGGTTAGACCATACCTAGCTTTTAGTACCTCAGAAGGACACTATGAGTTTAATAGATTGCCATTTGGATTGAAGAATGCGCCTAGTGTCTTCTCTAGAATGATGAGAAAATTATTGGATCCTCTGAATAATCCCTGTATAACAAATTTTATGGATGATATCCTTATAGCAACAGAAACATTTGAGGAACACATTGACTCTCTGAACATGCTGTTTGATCGACTTAGGGAGGCAAATTTAACAGCCCGTCCAACCAAATGTTGCGTTGGATGTAAAGAATTGGAATTTTTGGGACACACAGTTTATCAGGGAAACATGACCCCTGACCCAAAGAACTTAGAGAAACTACAGAAAGCCCCGAGACCACAAACCAAGAAGGACGTGAGATCCTTTGTCTCATTATGTGGTTTCTACCAGAAGTATATCAAAAACTTTAATTCCATATGTGCACCGTTAACTGAATTGACACGTAAAGGACATCCAGATCGCATTACATGGACACCACAATGTGAAATGACTTACCAAGAATTGAAGGAAAAGCTCACAAGTAAACCCATTTTGAAATTACCTGACTTAAGTCAAGAATTCATTGTAAGGACGGATGCAAGTAATATTGGGTTAGGTGCAACTCTACTACAGAAATCAGATGCATTGGATGGGGAATTAAGCCCAGTGGCATATGCTAGCAGAAAGTTGAATAAAGCTGAAATCAACTACTCAACTAGCGAAAAAGAATGTCTTGCAGTAATATGGGCAATAAAGAAATTCAATATTTATCTATATGGGAAGGCATTTAAGTTGCAAACAGACCACAAACCTTTATCGTTTTTAGCACAGGCTAAGCATGAGAACTCTAGGTTACTCCGATGGTCTTTGCTTCTGGCTCCATATAATTTTAGCATTGAATATATATCTGGAAAAACCAATCTGGGAGCGGATTTTTTAAGCCGCCATCCGTGTGATGAGAATCACCGTAAACCCCAGAAATAATAATAAATTTCTCTATGTGTATATAGAATAAAGGACTGACATATAATGTCTGTTTTAAGAGGGGAGGTGTCATGAAATATTCTAATCCACATATATAAATTATTAGGTAAATATGAAGCCTAACAAATAAAATTAATAAAGAGAAGAGCAATGGTAAAATAACAGTGCTGTCACAAAGAATGTACTCGAAATCCCCCTTGTTTTCTGCTTCGTCTGCAAATTGTAACGCTTTCACGTTGATAGTAAAAGCTTACTGTATTATACCCGCTTTCTTCAATGAAACGTGTGCTGCATTTCTAAGAAAAACATTGAGACGTACTGCGTAATGACCTAAATTAATCCTAACATTAATTATATTACGTTACCAAAACGAACGAACAGATGGACAAAAGGATAGCGAGAGGGGAGGGCTGAAAATCAGGAACGCATGCAACACGCGACGCGCGATATACAAATGCTGGCATCACGCGTGTAAGTCTACAAGCACTAACTTTTTCAGACGGACAGTGATAAAATACACTACCCTTTCCCAGAGTTAGGTTTATAAATCATAACAAACTCTTATTAGAAAAGACAACATTAGATGGGTTTACGTTTGAACACATAACAGTACCCAGACAGCACATCTTCGAAACAGGAGGTAGAAGAAATTGCATATTTTGAACGCAGCCACGTAGCTCCTTTAAATTAGTATTTTTGGGTTCCTTAGGGCTTGCTGACAAATAATATGTAAAACGTTACGCAAATAGTCCAGGAATTAATAAATTATACCCAAAATAAAATATTGGGGGTGCCTGACAGCATAAAATCATTTCTGCTCATAAGATTTTTTTTTAACGTGTTTGAAAAAAATTTACGTTACAGAAATAGCCTACCATGTAAACTTCAAATTGATTGGAGCGCAACAAATGAAAGCCTAACCACGATTGGTCGGGCTATAAATACTATCTTGGTTGTTAGGGGAGACGGGAAAAGATAACATTTTTTCAAACACTTGTCGAAACGTGGCTCATTGGCCAGTCTCGCTGATATACACACTTGGGAGCGTTAGTTCGAAACCACTTGTTTAAATACACTTGATAAAGCATCAGTGCGTTGAAGCCAGCTTATATTTGGCTCAATAAAAGCCTGGAAGATAAGCAGATGGAAATTTGTGCCAGTTTGTGCCAGAATTCATTGCTAATCAACGTATCTGTGTGTATTCGTATGAATTGTGGTAAGCTTGAACCATTTAATATCTTTTAATGAAAATTGAATGTGAATTGTTGATTTATGCCTGTATATATATGTGTAGTTCAGTGGCAAACGTGAGGTAAAGCCTAAAATGCTCCAGCCTGAACAGAGGGTGTCGGAGAGAAGTAAAACGGCATGGAATGGCCAAACAGTACACTGACACCTGGATGATTGACTAGAAAGAAATAATGCTGGAAGTGCAGAGGCGTAGTAACCATTAAGAAGGGTAATACTGGAATAAAGTATTTCAAATGAAGCTGACTGTTGGCCTAACGCTCTGAACGCAATGTTTGTGCTGTATTGTGATCAGTGTAAAAGAGAATATAAATTAGTTATGAAGTAGAAGGTACATCCTTCTTGATTTCAGGGACAGTGGTCTTGATGGTACTGAGCAGCATCTGGTCAGAGATTTGCTGAATCCAGAGTCGGACAGCATACTCCTTGGTCCTTTTAGCTATCAGTGAGGTGTCTCCTGAGCCCAGAGGAGAATTCGAGCAGAGGAGTCCTTTCCTGCCGCCATCACTCAAGATAAGCAGAGTTGGCCAGCTGAGCTCAACATTATGTCCCCTCATCTTGAAATAACTTTATAAAAATACTATTCAGAGGGGAATTTACTTGTCTTAAAATCAGGAACTATGAACATCTCAAATACTGGTCCCTAAAGACAAACTATTGAAGTCATGATGACAAATACCAACAGAGCTTGAACAAAACAAAACCAGTATTACCTCAGTTTACTACTACACAACTGACACACATAGAACATTTGTAATAATATATGTCACTACAATATTCATATTAAATACATTCTGTACATAACTTGTAATTTAAATTGATTGTGATTCCTGGTTCCCTTGTAGTTGAATCAGGACACATATTCATTCATGCCAGTAATGAATACATATTGTTATTTGAAAGTTATCAGTGCCTCCTTTAAGATATTCTCATAGAGTGTTATATGTATGTGAGTGTCACAGTGTTGTCAAGAGTAGTGGATTACATTAAATTGTTTATTTGTCTGTTGTTGTGACTTACACTTCATCATACACATACCCTAGACACATAACGTAGCATCACACTATTCCAGAATAATTCTGACTGAGATATATAGATATGTGGTAGCAAGTAAGGTTATCTATAATACACTACTCTTAATAGATATAGATACCTTCACAGCTGATCTCAGTCAGTACACTAAGTTCCCTATAAGTATTTATAACATCCCACTTCACCACAAAGGGTTTGACTAGCGTTAACACTTTTGATAACTGTTGGTCAGTAAATTTACTTTTGTTTGTCTGTATCTGATCTTTCTTGAATTGTATTGCATTTATACGCCAAGTTCTCTCTTTTATAGCCTTTAACTTGTTCCATACTTCTGTAAAATAATATGTTTCAGAACTAAGCTTTTGACGGATTCTTTTGCATTAATTTCATTTTTTCCATTCTTATCAATTTTCTTTTGTTCGATTTCTTCTAGATTTTAAGTTTGTTTTTTTTTTTCAAAATCTTTTCTATGCATTCTGTCCCATATGCTGCTGGGGTTTTGTTACAATGAGAGTTATTCTTTTTATTCCTACTTTGTTTTGGATTTAAGTGTTGTGGCATATTTGAGTTTTGTTCTTCTTTCATCTTTAGTTACAGTTGGTCCAGCAGTCCTGAGTTCCACCTTCAGTCTTGCTACTACTAAGTGGTGATCACTCCCCAGATCTGCCCCTCTTCTTACTTTCACATCTTGTAATAAATGCCTTCATCTACCATTGATCATCATAATGTGGTTTATCTGGATTCGGTTCCGGCCATTTGGTGATTCACATGTTCATTTGTGGATTTCTTTGTGTGGAAAAGGCGTTTTTAAGTTTTGTGGTACGCACACACACACACGCCCACACACAGATATCACACCACACACACACACATATATATATATATATATATATATATATATATATATATATATATATATATGTATCTATCTATATATCTATATATATATATATATATATATATATATATATATATATATGATCGCTGGCTTGGCCATGTCCGCCGCATGGAAGATGGTCGCATCCCAATAGATATCTTCTATGGCCAACTAGCAGATGGCAGAAAAACAGTTGGGCGGACTGCAGCTGAGGTTCAAAGATGTGTGCAAGAGAGACATGAGGGCACTGAACATAAATCCAGCAAGGGAGGATGAAGCTGCTGATCGCACCAAGTGGCGATGCTATCTACGGCGCCACCTCAGATTGCGCGAAAAGAAACTTACACAACAAGCAGAAGAGAGGAGAAAACGTCGAAAGGAACACCAGGAAAATAAGCAGCTGAAGTGCTGTCACCTCAGAGGCGCATTCCCATAGTCAGTTATGACTGATGGGTCTAGGAAAGTTATTATAACATGCACTTTCGAATGCTATTGGCTTAGCAGGTTAGAGGCTAATATACATTCACGGTGGTTGGAAGTTTTGTCGGAAACGCCAGGTGTGAGCGTGGGCAGGAAATTTGCAATATAACGTAGAACATTTTAGACATACAACACAGCATTCCAAAATCGTCAAAAGCAGACAGCTCGGACTGAAGCCATGATAGAGTAGAAGTTAGGATTCTGAATTTATAGGTATGTGACGGTATTGCCTCCCCTGCTTTGCAGTAGTGGTCCAACAATGGCCAAAACTCCGAATATCTAATATGGGCCTTAAAAGGTGTCTTCCTTCGCACAAGATTACTCTTGGCAGAGATGGAGATAGAAGAGTAATGACACTTCTATCACAAAGGGAGTATTCACAAGATATTCAGATAAGCGAAAACAGTGCTGCTTTGGCTTAGCACGTTAATTCTAGAATCTTCCGACCAATTTTGTGAAGAAATTAAGCAATGATTTATGTTCGCTCGTTTAAACCCCCACCTCTGAGTAACTCAGGGGAATTCTTATTATTCTAGTATAGCTCAGTTTAGGGTGTGTGTAGTAAATTGACTGAAACAAACATGCAGTAACTTTAAAATGATTAAATCGAAGTTAAATTTGTAAAATTACAAATAACAAAATTTAATAATCACTCAAGTTTTAACAGTTAGAAAATAATTGAATAGTTTAGAAGAAAAGTTTCATCATTGATTGATAATTGAGACGATGAAAAAAAGTTCACTTTGGCAGCTTATATATGGGACTTTGCTGCCAATGACGGTTCTGCTCCTTCTGATGGGTTGGTTCTTTTTACACTGCTCCCACTCGTCGCTGGTCAAGGTTATCGGGTGTAGCTCGTTTCCCAGAAATGTCAAAGAGAGTCTACAAAGTTGGTCTTTCGTCTTAAAGCGTAGGTCACTTGTCCCTTCTTGTTCCAGAGATAGTACTTTCTGCTGGTACCACCAATAACTATGATAAAGAATAGAAACGAAACGCTCTTCTGAGTATTGCGTTTCCCGACACATACTTATGTGTCCCCTTTCCTTTATTCTACCATCCCATTTATCTCAGAATTTACCCTCGATGAGAACTAAATTTAATCTTTCGGGATAAAACAATGAGAGTCTACAAAGTTGGTCCTTCGTCTTAACGCGTAGGCCACTTGTTCCTTCTTGTTCCAAAGATAGTACTTTCTGCTGGTACCACCAATAACTATGATAAATAATAGAAAAGAAATGCTCTTCTGAGTATTGCGTTTTCCGACACATACTTATGTGCCTCCTTTACTCTATTCTACCATCCCATGTATCTCAGAACGTACCCTCGATGAGAATTAAATTTAATCCCTCGGGATAAAACTTTCTTTTACATTTAAATTGAATAGCTTTCGCTTTACATTACATTTTTTTTTTTGTATTTTTTTTTGTACGCCCGCTAATACTCGAGGCGAAATCTCAGGTTATTATTTTAATGTCTAACCTGACATTGATTTTACGTGAGTATCCCTTTTTATCTTGTACAGAGACAGGTGTCCCTCGCCATTCAGGCAGATACTCTCCGATTTCGGAGGTACCCATTAGAGCTGGGTCGGCTCAGGAGCCGCCAATCCCTGGTCGACGACACTCCTTCAAATGTCCTCGCCAGGTCTCGAGTTAATCCAGTCCAAACCCCGGTCGACGAAAAATTCTCAAATGCCGTCGCCCGGGTTTGATCCTGAATCACCCGGTCGCCAGAGCGGTGTTGTAACCACTACGCTAGCGCGGCTCCCACATTACATTTAAATGAAAAGGTTAATATTACAGATAGAGTATGTTTACATTTACATTTCCACTGTTTGAAAAGTGTTAACAATATAAATTGAATATGTTTCCATTTATGTTTACACTGATTGACAAGTTTGAAACTGTCTTTAATTTTAAAATGGATATTTTCACAAAGACATTTACACTGGTTTGGAACTGTAAGTATTATACTTAGAATGTACATCTTTTCTTTTATCCCTGCTCCGTGTGGAACTTGGAACTACTTTATGCTTTAGTTCTCTTTACGAAACTAGCAATATAGCAGTCACCAGCCCGTGCAGTGGTGGTTCGTGAATCATCATTCTATACGCTGATGTTGCCAGCCTCAGTTGACTGGGACATCCACTAGCGATTTTCACACATTAAAATTTACATGGTAGTATATATGTATATATGTTAGTTCACATGTTCGTAATATAAAATGTAAAATCACAACTTACGCCAATCCTGGCTCACAGACTTTTTGCTCAGATGAATAAACGGCACTGACAGATGCCCTATTACACGTGTACTTGAGCTCGTTAATTAGAACTCTAATTCTCTTTCTGACTCCGTGTGTTTCCTTCAGTTTCCTCAGACAGCGGCTTTGCTTATTAAAATGATAGAGATTTCCTGGGCTGAATTGTAAGTCCTAATGAATACCCCAATAAAAGGTGTCCGGTCTGATAAATGGAAATTTTGAATTCTAACCGGCACGTCTGGTGTCTTTGGCAAGCGTGAATCTCACAGTGAAAAAACAAACAATGAAATGTGTCAGGTTATATTCACTGTCTTACCCCACCCTGTTTGCTATGGAGCTCAAATGATCAGCCAATCTGATTTGAATATTTTGCATGACACATCTAGTGCAAAATTTCAAACATTACTTTTCTGAAAATGGGCTGTAAACATCCGATTGCCGGCACGCGAACTTACAGACATATCGGTAACCTCACACGACAATGTGTGTAAGTTGTAACAAATTATTACTTTCGCTTAAGTAATGTATGTGTAACAAGGTGTGCCGGAAACGATTATGCCATGCTTGACTGTCCAGAATGTGTCGCACAGACGATTAATCTCTTATCTGCCGCGCACCTGGGCCTAATCTTAGCAAAGCTTTGCCGCACCCTGGTAAACGCGATGTATTATCACCAACAAGGGGTGTCAGATGTTTGAACAAACAAGCTCTCTGCTACATAGCAAACAGAAAGAAAAGGGTGGACTCGGAAACAAAATCGCAATGAAATCAGTACAAAAATATAACTGATACCGCCGTAATGAAAGAGAGATCGGAAAGAGGACGCACCGAAATCCATCTTGTGACAAGGAACGGAAAACAAGAATTGGAGCACCCTTTGAATAATGAACTTTTCTAACGAGACCTTTGATATCATCTTGAACGGGGAAAAACTACAGAAAGTTGAAAGTTTCAATTATTTAGGCAGTAAAATGACTCAGGATGGTGACACAACAAGAGAAATCCATACTAGAATTGCTTTGGCAGCTAGCGCCTTCAATAGATTATCTAACATTTGGAAATTACGATCATTGAATATACATACCAAGCTTCGTCTGTTTAATTCAAATGTTATCTCAGTGTTAACATACGGCTGTGAGAGTTGGAAAATAACAAAATCATTGGAGAACAAGCTGAATACATTCGAGAACAAATGTCTTAGAAAACTCATGAACATCAGTTGGAAAGAATTCAAGACTAATCGACAAATAAGAGAAGACTCTAGGCAGAAATATGTCTCCGACTATATAAGGAAAAGACGATGGTCATATATCGGTCATGTCCTACGAATGCAAAACAACAGAATACCACTACAGGCGCTCACTTGGGTTCCTGAGGGTAAGCGGAAAAAAGGAAGACCAAAAGAAACACTCAGAAGAACAATAATAAGAGAAGGAAGAACGTTGGGCCTAAATAATGTGCAAGAGCTAAGAGGAGTGGCGTCACAACGAACAACCTGGAGAGCACTGGTTTCTGCCTTATGCGCCGTGTTTGGCGCTTAAAGAATTTATTATTATTATTATTATTTGAATAATACAGTAAGGAAACTGCAACTTTTAATACGAAAACCGGACTCCTACAGGACCTACTCACAAAGTCAACGAGTGATTCCATAATAGAGATAATACCCCAGACGCCTGTTGGAGGCATCTGCATCAAGTTACCGAGACTATTCAACTGAACTAGAAATTTATGTTCCAGTATTGGGGTGGGTTGTAACAAATTTTATATACTTTGTGACATATTTGAACTTGCTGTTGGTTATACATGTCCTTAAGAGGCAGGCGACCTCAGCATGTGAAAATTATATATTCATGAATCACCACAGCAAAACGCTGGCGATTACTTCGTGCTTGTTCTCTCAGGAAACCAAAAGCAGAAGTAACCCCAGACTCCAAATGGAGATGGAAGTGAAAGATGGTGCCATCATATGTTTATATATATATATATATATATATATATATATATATATATATATATATATATATATATATATATATATATATATATATATATATATATATATATATATATATATATATATACTATCATTTGTAATCATTGTATGTATATTTAAACATGTCCATCCAGGCAAAAGCCACTTGCCGCTGTCCAGTCTAAATTTTCCCATTAAATTAACTAAAAAAAATGGGGATTTTCATCATATCCCCTGCGTAATATGATATACGTGCAGGCAAAGTAAAAATTCAGAGAAAAGATTATGTAGACCGACAGCAGGAAACACGCCTGTTTAATATCAGGAAAACCAAGACTTAGCAGCGGAATGTGTTCTTTTACTCCCTCTAAAGTTTGTGGTACGTGTTTACGAGACAATTTGAGGTACGATTCTACGATAGCAGCTGTACTGCTGTTCTGTGGTTCAAAGCTTGCGATCGACACTTGAAACCTACATTCAACGGGTTGTGAAGATACTTGCCTTGACCAGGAGAAGTGCCCTCGCCACAGAGACGAATTGACGGAAACAGCAGCATCAACAATCCGGCAGTTTGGAAGCTAAGGGGAATTTTTAGCAGGCCAACACAACAGAACTTATTGATCTATATTCCACAACTAAGCTTCCTAAAGCTGATATCAGTTTCAATTACGAAACCTATTTTTAATAATCACCAGTTCATATTTATTTACATTTGTTCCAAAGTAATTGATCATTAAATTTGTGATATGTTGTTTTTGACAAATTCGTACTTGATTTAGTTATTACAGAGAGAAGTGCACACGGATGAATCAGTATCTTTAATATATCTATATTTATTTCTATAGAGCCAATAAATAAGATGAATTTCACTGTTAATTCAGTTGGTGGCTTGTACGAGCTAAATTAAATTATACAATACCTCTTAATAAAAGTTGTCCGGCAGATAAAAAGTTAACATTGCTAAGACACATTCAGCATTGTTCTTGACTTCTGAAATATCTTGTGAACACTCCCTCAAGGTAGAAGCATGATCATCTTTCTATTTGTATCTCTGCCAAGAGTAATCTTGTGCGAAGGTAGATACCTTTTAATACCCACATTAGATACTCTAGGTTTTGGCCATTGTTGAACCATCACTGCAGAGCAAAGGAGAGGCAACCCGTGACAGAAACTAGGAATGAAAAGAGAATTAATGAAGATCAAAATTAGACAGTTAAAATATTTTGGCCATGTAAAAAGACATAACACCTTACTGAAAACCATAATAGATGGCAGAGTTGATGCAAACGTGCAGGTGGAAGACAGCGCTATAAGTGAGAAGATAAAATCAAGAGATGGACATGAAGAGTCTATCAAAGTGCACCACCAAGACAAGAGACAGAAGATGTTGGAGATCCATTACAGCTGTAGCAAAGTTAGATTTTGCTGGGGAGGTTATGATGGTATCCTAAAAAGAATGAAATCCGTGTATGTATGAACCGTGTGAGGTCAAGCACATGTAGGCCCCTGACTCTATAAATGATGATGATGAAGTATATGCAGAGAACCTAACGCTACCTCCCTAGATCTCACACGGTCACTATGTTGGCTCTAGTGTCTGGTGTATGATGTACCTAGTGTCTAGGGGAGAAATGAAATGATGGTACACAACACAAAAACACTTTAAGTTACTATGAGGAAGTGAATAAAACCTGTGGTTAAGTTTTTCTTTAAATTAATTTTTTTTGGACAATTTATTTTGCCTGTCCAGTCATATCGTTTGGACAGGTCTTTGAAAATGAGGACAAGATAGTTTACATAAAATATTAACTAAAATTGTGTGAACAATCTGCCCAAATAACTACAATGTTATTATATGTATTTCCTATTTGAATGTTCACAGCTTAAATTTATGCTTCTAAGAGAAAGAGTCACTGTGTATGAGGGGCTGTAATGTCATCATACCCCACAAAAGTCCTGAGTATGACTTGAATTACAAAGGTTTATTTAAACCGAAACTGTCAGATGTACCCAGGTCCTTAACATATCACCTGGGGTTTCTTGTTGAAAGATAAGATATTGTGTAGTTGCAGAAATATCGATATCACATCACACGCCCAAGCTCCTGCTGTTATCTCTTGACAGCATACGTAAAGTGTAGGATACTTCGTGGCGTAATCGTCACTCCTCAGGTTTCCTGTCACCAGCTGGCAACAGGAAACGAAACCTCTGCAACAAAAGGACACCCTGGCCTTTTACATCTGATCACTTATTCTTTTATTTACTTTCATACGTCAGCCTCGCGTGCATTTCAGGTGCACTCATCCCCTAATTTTCATGACTCCCACCTTGCTGTGACCACCCCTCAGGTCCCTATGGCAGATACGCCACTGTACGTTTACATAGTTTCTCTCAATAATATAATGTGGGGTAACCACATTTCCTTTTATATATTTTTCTTATCTTTTTCTTTTTTAATATGAATGCTTCAGGCATGTTGAACAGTGTTCATTGAACACAGAGGCTTACTAATATGCTCTAATACAATAATATTCAAACATAATCATGACAACATACATTAGTTAGATACATTTCAACGTGAGGACTCAACAATGTCTGCTCCCGGCACGTCCTTCACTTTTTCCCAATAGCAGTATCTAACTTTGGTAATGGGATTAAATATATTAAATTCATAAAGCATCCTTACCACAAATCAAGAAATATAAACAAATGACGCTGACTTTGCAAAGAAATGGCCTCAGTTTCTTCTGCTCCGTCCAGACTGTGAAACACTCATATAGTTATTTACTTTACTTTTAAATTTATCACAGCTGTTCTCAGCGTATCTGAATCAAAATACAGTTCAACTGGCAATGAATAGTGAAAGCTTTTTGCTAATATTTAGTAGCACTGGCCAATCGAAAGCTTGCGACTACCAGAATTCAAATGCAGTTTTTGAAAAACCAAAATAATTCCAAAACATACTCTGCGTCTGGTAGTCGATTGGCCAGTCCGCTTTAGTTATGCCAATGCAAAACGATGTTAGTTTTTGGTAACAATTTTCCTACCGCTCCCCTCTCCTCCTATACTCTTGTTTCCCAAGCTAATTTGAATTTCCTCAATGCCTCCCTTCTAAGCCGGTGTCCCCACTAACGTTAAGAAAAAAACAAGCAGGAACAACAGTCCGTCTGGTCGTGCGTCCGTAGACATTTAGTATTTTCTCAACAATTTGGGTAATACTGGGACTATCATAGTATTTAAAACATATTCTTGCTCAGTGAATTCTAAGCTATACTACCATATATTTTTTAAGTTCAGTTTCATTATGGTTTTAGATTTTCAATTTTGTCACCGGTCATCGTCAAATAAATATTTTACACTAGACGGCCATCTTCCCCTCTCGCTATCTCGCTAGCATGTATTTTTCAAATAACTAACTTGTTTTTGTGACGTCAGAAACATTACCGCGAGGAGGCAATAAAATTGTCTGCGTGTTTTGCCTCTGTTGGCTTTGCTCCAGCGTATATATGCATGGCGGACTATCAAGCGAAGCGGGGTTGTGCATGGCGGGTTAAGAATTGGCGGTAATAATTTGTATTGTATCTTGTAACACTACCAAAAATGTAAGGATTACTACTAAATTTGCGTTAAAGTTGACAGAATACGTTAATTCAGATAGTTATTTTGCGGCACACTTCCTCAAAATCGTTAATTATAAGTCTTGGCTGCAAAATGTATGCAGCAGATCTGGTAAAATGTTAGTAGTACGTTTTCGAAACCGAAACTAAAACGCGTGTTAGATTTTTACCGTGGAATCGTTCTATAGGCTTTAGCACTGCTCAAAAGGCAGCGTTGCTGGCGTGTGAGAGCATCACCGTCAGACACAATAGGGCTGTTTTATTTATTATCATTTTATAACTAAAATCTTACTGAAATGAGCAATTATTCTCGCAGATTTTACTACAACAGCCGACTTTCGATATGAATATGGCACCTGAGGATGATGATCTCTGATATGAATGTATTACTAGTAGTTGGCACCTGAGGATGATGATCTCGGATATGAATGTATTACTAGTAGTTGGCACATGAGGATGATGATCTCTGATATGAATGTTTTTCTAGCAGTTGGCACCTGAGGATGATGATCTCTGATATGAATGTATTACTAGTAATTGGCCCCTGAATATGATGATCTCTGATATGAATGTATTTCTAGTAGTTGGCACCTGAGGATGATGATCTCTGATATGAATGTATTACTAGCAGTTGGCACCTGAGGATGATGATCTCTGATATGAATGTATTACTAGTAGTTGGCACCTGAGGATGATGGTCTCTGATATGAATGTATTACTAGTAGTTGGCACCTGAGGATGATGATCTCTGATATAAATGTATTACTAGTAGTTGGCACCTGAGGATGATGATCTCTGATATGAATGTATTTCTAGTAGTTGGCACCTGAGGATGATGATCTCTGATATGAATGTATTTCTAGTAGTTGGCACCTGAGGATGATGATCTCTGATATGAATTTATTACTAGTAGTTGGCACCTGAGGATGATGGTCTCTGATATGAATGTATTACTAGTAGTTGGCACCTGAGGATGATGATCTCTGATATGAATGTATTACTAGTAGTTGGCACCTGAGGATGATGATCTCTGATATGAATGTATTTCTAGTAGTTGGCACCTGAGGATGATGATCTCTGATATGAATGTATTACTAGCAGTTGGCACCTGGGGATGATGATCTCTGATATGAATGTATTACTAGTAGTTGGCACCTGAGGATGATGATCTCTGATATGAATGTATTACTAGTAGTTGGCACCTGAGGATGATGATCTCTGATATGAATGTTTTTCTAGCAGTTGGCACCTGAGGATGATGATCTCTGATATGAATGTATTACTAGCAGTTGGCACCTGAGGATGATGATCTCTGATATGAATGTATTACTAGTAGTTGGCACCTGAGGATGATGGTCTCTGATATGAATGTATTACTAGTAGTTGGCACCTGAGGATGATGATCTCTGATATGAATGTATTACTAGTAGTTGGCACCTGAGGATGATGATCTCTGATATGAATGTATTTCTGTAGTTGGCACCTGAGGATGATGATCTCTGATATGAATGTATTACTAGCAGTTGGCACCTGGGGATGATGATCTCTGATATGAATGTATTACTAGCAGTTGGCACCTGAGGATGATGATCTCTGATATGAATGTATTTCTAGTAGTTGGCACCTGAGGATGATGATCTCTGATATGAATGTATTACTAGTAGTTGGCACCTGAGGATGATGATCTCTGATATGAATGTATTACCAGTAGTTGGCACCTGAGGATGATGATCTCTGATATGAATGTATTTCTAGTAGTTGGCACCTGAGGATGATGATCTCTAATATGAATGTATTACTAGCAGTTGGCACCTGAGGATGATGATCTCTGATATGAATGTATTACTAGTAGTTGGCACCTGAGGATGATGATCTCTGATATGAATGTATTACTAGTAATTGGCCCCTGAATATGATGATCTCTGATATGAATGTATTTCTAGTAGTTGGCACCTGAGGATGATGATCTCTGATATGAATGTATTACTAGCAGTTGGCACCTGAGGATGATGATCTCTGATATGAATGTATTACTAGTAGTTGGCACCTGAGGATGATGATCTCTGATATGAATGTATTACTAGTAGTTGGCACCTGAGGATGATGATCTCTGGTATGAATGTATTACTAGTAGTTGGCACCTGAGGATGATGATCTCTGATATGAATGTATTTCTAGTAGTTGGCACCTGAGGATGATGATCTCTGATATGAATGTATTACTAGCAGTTGGCACCTGAGGATGATGATCTCTGATATGAATATATTTCTAGTAGTTGGCACCTGAGGATGATGATCTCTGATATGAATGTATTACTAGCAGTTGGCACCTGAGGATGTGTATTACTAGTAGTTGGCACCTGAGGATGATGATCTCTGATATGAATGTATTACTAGCAGTTGGCACCTGAGGATGATGATCTCTGATATGAATGTATTACTAGCAGTTGGCACCTGAGGATGATGATCTCTGATATGAATATATTTCTAGTAGTTGGCACCTGAGGATGATGATCTCTGATATGAATGTATTACTAGCAGTTGGCACCTGAGGATGATGATCTCTGATATGAATGTATTACTAGTAGTTGGCACCTGAGGATGATGATCTCTGATATGAATGTATTACTAGCAGTTGGCACCTGAGGATGATGATCACTGATATGAATGTATTACTAGCAGTTGGCACCTGAGGATGATGATCTCTGATATGAATGTATTACTAGTAGTTGGCACCTGAGGATGATGATCTCTGATATGAATGTATTACTAGCAGTTGGCACCTGAGGATGATGATCTCTAATATGAATGTATTACTAGCAGTAGGGCTTTCATGTGCTGCATTCATTTATTTGCCTTCAGCTCCTAATAGAGCACAAGTCATCAACAAATTCACGTCAAGGCTTCTTGTTCTGTGCCATTCTTTTGAGGTCTTTTCATATCTTCTTTATTTTACTCATTTCTGTCTCCAATGATCTTCTCTGTGTCTTTAGATCTCCCTCTTTTTCTCTTTCATTTGGGTATTCCAGAAAAAGGAGTGCCTTGTAATGTTATTAGCTGATTTCTCAATGAGCGTCTTTTTCTTTCCTCTTCTTCCACTGGCATTTGTCTACGTCGTTCCATCAATGCCTCATTGGTGATCTTGTCACAAAAGTTCAATCTTTTTATTCTACGCAGGTACCCATTTATGAAAATGTAATTTCTTGGCGCTTGTTGTTATCTTAGTTGCGTAGCCATAAAATAGAACATTTGGGTTGAAGATTCTTATTTTAATGTTGATCTGGGTTTATTTTAATTTTCTAATTTTTTTTTCTTTTTCTGTAGGCTTACACGTGATTTATGGGTCGATACAATGTCTTATCTAACTGGATCACACTGGTCAATGCAGATGTCAGGATTAGTTTCCTGAAGGTTGTGTAGAAGAAGAATTTCATGTCAGTTTAAATAATAAATGATCGGAGACCAGTAATTATCGACGAACATTAGCTTCACTGAGATGATGAGCAGATGGTTCTTCTGTCCCTAAATGAGACTCTAAAAAGGCGAAACGTATTGTTTGTGAAGGAGGAACAACTCATATAAAATTTGGGGCGTTTCCAAGACAAGATGGAATCGGAGTGTGGTTAATATGGAATAATTTTTCAGGTTATATAATGCGAAAATTGACATTTTCTGGCGGTCAATTGCAGCTTATCTGTGTAGTTTCTGTGCCGTTTCACATTCAGTATGCTTACGTGCTTGAATCTCGAGAAAGGCTACAGAAAGTAAGATAGGAAGAAGGAAAAAATAAACAGCATTTATGTATAACAGGAGAGCTAACCAGACCATGGTCTCAGATACAGAAGATGTGAATACGCATTACTCGCATGCTGTTAAAAACGGAAAAATACGCGAATGATATTGATTTTGCAGTGATAGTCCAATGAGCACACAAATGAACAATAATTTAAGGACACAGTATTGAGCTAAGGGGTTTTTGGCGAACTGACTTTTAATGTGACTAGCAAAGAGCGTTGATTGAATTAGAAATATAACTACAAAGATACGAAAAAAGATATTCAGAACCTTCATTGGTTGTGTGAAAAGATGGGCGGAAGCATCAGTAATAGAAATCCACGGACAGATATGATCGAAACACGAAACGGATCATAATTGTATATATATATATATACAAATTGTAATAAACTGAATTCTATTTGAAAAGTTTTGGTATGTTGTATGTCTGATAAGAAGTACTTGCTAAAATATTTAAGGTCAGTATTGTGTTCTTTTTACAGTTATGATCCGTTTCGTGTTTCGATCATATATATATATATATATATATATATATATATATATATATATATATATATATATATATATATATATATATATATATATATATATATATATATATATATATATATATATATATATATATATATGATAGGAAACTCTTTACAGAGCGATACAACAGGAAGCAATCTGATCATCAGAAGAAGTCCCCCCGTCCAACAAGTGTTTCGGCCCTATATACTCCTTTACACTCTAAGGGGGGCGGGCCCACTTGGGTCATGACTCCCAAGCGTCTCAGCTTCCTGTTGTCTTGCAGAGAGAGAGAGAGAGAGAGAGAGAGAGAGAGAGAGAGAGAGAGAGCATGTAGCATGGTTACTTTACTAGTAAGGAACATTCTCAAACTTTTATCACTCACTTTTTATTTATCTCAACCTGAGGTTATATATTCGTCGTGTATCAAATACTTGACGCTCAAAATCTCAATGCTTTACTCGTAGCGAAGAGCTACAACTTTGCATGCAGCCCCCTTTCGTTATACCGTACTGTACTGTTTTGTCCGGCGTTACAAATCTGGAAAGATGGATAGATAACGTAGTGCTTGAATTACAAAATCCGAACAGATGGATAGACTACGTAGTGCTAGATTTACAAAACCTGAAAATATGTAAAAAAAATATGAACTGAGAAAAAAAAATAACATTTCATTTGCAGCAAAGAATTTGAATAGCACAGGTTTCTTAAGCAGTCCTTTACCTTTTGCTCGCGCATACACCCACGTAAAAATAGTTAAATCATAAAGCATTTACCCCGTCGCTTATGAATATTTTTATAGGTTATCGCCAACGCTTATAGTTAGTACTAATATTCAATAACACTATTTCTATAATCTATTCACCGCCACACCGATATGTGCTACAGATAACTACTTCGACCTGTAGTTATGTATGCGGGATGGAAACACTTTATTTGGTATTAATCGCCATAATGTTACAAGCTCGCACAAATATTTTAAAAAATATCAACGCCGAGTTTGTTATGCATTACATTTCTGATATACGTTAGCAGTCCAGTGACGCTGCGAGGTGAGGATGGTTACGAATGATAAAAAATATGAAATGAAATATAAATCCACACATCGGCGCGCGCACATACAAATACACGCACACACAAATCATCTTTTTTTTATTTATGTTTATTTTTATTTTCTAGTTTGTTTATTTCTTTGTATGTCCGATTGGCAGAGTGGTTAGAGCGCTGGTCTCTCGCGGAAAAGGTGCCGGGTTCGAATCCCGGTACCGACACGCTCCAGTCTACCCAGCTGTAAATGGGTACCTGGCTCTGCTCTTAGATTTTAGAGTTAGGGAAGGAAACCTGCAGCAAGCATTCACATGCACTTACAGCGGTGGTTTCTGTAACAATGTATTTACATGATGATGTTGTCAGCTCCATGTATCACCTCCTATTAGTCGCCTTGTACGACATGCCAGATGTAGCAGTGGCCCTATTCTTTATTTGTCTCATCAGAGACCCCCGGGAACTGCACGTGATAACTTGTATGTATTCTGGAATAAATCATTAGGAAGTACTTTGCCCGTAAGCTAATCTTTCTTTTCTTTGATCCTTAGCACCGACCGTCAAAGCAGTCAGTGGCCATTACGCCTGGTGGCGTATTGTAGGCAGAGCCGGATTAACATAGTAGCCAAAGTAGCATATGCTACGGGCCCCGCGCTTTTAGGGGCCCCGCGCCAATAAATATGTACATACTTTTTTGGTCATCTTCTAATACGAGCGTTAAACCAATGATCTTGTGATTTATGCCATCTTTAGCGCCTTTTCATTTGGTGTCACGAAATTGTGAGAGAAAGAGCATAAGAGGGTGACTTAGTGTGACTCTTCATTATTTTTATCTTAACTGTTTGCGTACGGAAGCCATTTAAGTGGCGTTGAAAACTTGGTCACGTTTGGACGGAAGCCACTTTTTTGGCTCTAGGCGACTGCCCCTCTAATTTTGTTTCGTTCTTTGTGAAATGAATTTGCATTAACAATAAAAACTAGAATTTAGGAAACGGAAACTTCCTGTTTTAATTGATGTATACGGAGTGCTCGCACTCTCTTTCGATCTTAATTAAAATTTCTTGATTTGTAAAGTTAGAAAATTCAAAACATGAGCAGCAGACACAGAGATATTGGACGTAATTATGCTTCTGGAAGTGAAAAAGGTAAAGCGAAGGAATAAAAAGAAAGAAAGGATCAACTTGTGATATCAAAAACACGTAGGCTGACAGAATATTTTGATGTTCATGGTGGTGGTACTCTAACCGCTGAAGCTGGAAGTACAGGAACAACCAGTACTAGTGCAGGCTGTGCAGCAGAAAACATACAGCAAAACCCAGTATACACTGAGTCTGAATGTGAAAGAATAAGTGAAACGAAGAAGTACTCTAATGATATTGGTGACTGGCCGAACAATATAGATGACTGTGAGCGTGAATATTGGATATCCAAGGGAAGTGAAAAATGTCAACATGTTGATAGTGCTTTCTCTTCATCCGTGCGATTGTATGACACTGAAAAGAAAACTCGATACTGTCAGAAGTCTTATTTTACACATATTCATAAACTTACAAACAAGCAACATGCAAGAAAATGGTTATGCTATTCAGAAAGTAAAGGGCGCCTATTCTGTTTCCAATGCAAGCTTATGAGTTCAGAATGTTCATCAAAGTTTACTGTGGAAGGGTTTAATGACTGGAAAAATGCAAGCAATCTATTGCGTCGACATGAAGAAAGCTCCTCACATAGACAAGCTTTAATTTCACTGTTGATGCATAAAAACAAAGGTGAACGTGTCGATTCCCAACTTGTGAAACAAATGGACTTTCAAGAAAAGTATTGGCACAAACTTCTAGAGCGAATAATTGAAGTTGTGAAGTTTTTAGCAGAACGAAGCCTTTCATTTCGTGGCAGTGATGAAATTGTTGGGTCCCCTTATAACGGGAATTACTTAGGGTTGTTAGAATTACTGGCCAAGTTTGACCCTTTTCTGGCAGAGCATATAAGTACTCATGCAAACAAAGGATTTGGACATACATCATATCTATCTAAAACAACGTGTGAGGAATTCTTCAATCTGATTGGATCCAGCATACTGGATCACATTCTCTGTGAAGTGAAGAAATACAAGTACGAGCGTATTATTCCGTTTCATTGGATTCTACTCCAGATATATCTAATATGGACCAGCTGACTTTGACTCTGCGCTATGTTTTGACATCTGGACCTGTTGAAAGATTTGTGACATTTTTGGATATGGAAGGTCATAGTGCTGAACAGCTTACTGAAAGTCTATTTAATTTTTTAAAGGCAAATGACATTGACATTAAAGACTGCCGTGGTCAAAATTATGACAACGCCAGCAACATGAGTGGCAAGTTTAAAGGATTACAAGCACGAATTAAAGAGATGAATAAGTTTGCGCGTTACATTCCGTGTTTTGCACATTCACTAAATTTGGTTGGAAAATGTGCTGCTGAAGGTTGTCAAGAAGCAGTCATTTTCTTTGGATTTGTTTAAAGCCTGTACACCTTCTTTTCTGCTTCTACCTACCGGTGGGGTCTCCTTTCTACTGCATTATGTGCTGGCGGTACTCATAATAAGTCCCATTTGCCCTTTGTGAAAAGACTGTCAGATACCAGGTGGTCCGCTCGGGCAGATGCAACAAAAGCACTTTTACACAGCTTTTCTGGCAATAAAACAAGTCTTGGATGATATTTCAGATAACAATGATCAGAAGGCAGAGTGTCGTCAACAGGCTCGTGGTCTACTTTCAACCATGATGAAGTTAGAAACAGGAATAATGATCATACTGTGAGATCAAGTATTACAGCGTTTTAAAATGACCAGTGCTTCTTTGCAATCTTCTGACCAAGATTTGAATACAGCTTGTGCACTCTATGAATCCCTGCGGGGGTATATTCAAGCAGTGCGGTCTACTTTTGCAGACATAGAGCAAAAGACCAAGGATCTGACTGAGTGTGAACATTATCAAGAACAAACTCGAAGAAAACACAAACGATATCGAGGGTATGATGATTTCAGTGGTTCCAGCACACTTGATCCACTTGTTGAATCTCAAACGCCTTCTCAGCAGTTTAAAAGCCGAACATTTCTTGTCCTTATTGATAGTTTGCTCTCTGCCTTGTCAAAACGCCAGAAAGCTTATCAAAAGTTCTTCTTCTTCTTCTTCTTGCGATCGCATCTTTGATGATTACACCGTCAGACGAGTTCTCATGATGAATTCGACTGTTGTTTGAAGTTCCTCTTTAACTCCATATAGCTTTGAGTTTAGTGTTGAGTCATTGGGCCAGTATATCTTTCTTAACTGGTCATACAGAGGACAGTCCTGTAGAACATGCTCAGCAGTTTGTTCGTTTAATCCACATGTGCACAGTGGTGAAGCAGACTGTCGTAGCTTGTGCATGTGTTTATTCAGTTTGTTATGCCCTGTCCTGAGTCGAAAAATAGTTATCTGTCCCTGCCGGTCGAGAGTGTGATAGTCGTCTTTGGGTTGGTTCTGTTCTCTTCTGATAGTCTGGATAGCTCTCTTTTTCTCAAAGTATGTGACTTCATTCTCTTCTTGTTCACATTCTCCTCCCTTTTTTGCAAGTTTATCTGCCTTTTCATTTCCGGGTACACCACAATGAGATGGTACCCACTGAAGAATGGTTCTCTTTTTGGCAGCTACCTTGTTTAGTTCATTTCTCAGATGCGGGAATTTACCACCCTTGAGAGCTTGCAGGACAGACAGTGCATCTGTGAGGATGACTACCTGGTGGCAGTCAGAGTTGGTGTTATAAATCATATTTGCAGCTTGCTCTAGAGCTTGAACCTCAGCTGTATAGTTGGAACAGAATTTACCAGTGGGAATGTGCCTAGTCTCATAGTGGTTGTCAGGATATGAGATAAAGATACCGGCACCTCCATTCCTAACAGCATTAGTTGCTGATCCATCTGTATAGGCATGTATCCATGATTGGGTGGGCTTCAGTGGTGTTGTCTTCATGGATAGGTCTTCTTCATGCTGTCTTATAAGTCTTTTTCCCCGATGCACAAAGCTGCTACGCTTTAGACGTCCCAATGCCAGATCATCTAGTCTTGCCTTCATTGGGTGCATTGGCATACTGTTGTACTTTTCCATCTGGATCATGATTTTTGTGTCTCTTCTATGGGACAGTGTCTGTAATCCAGCAACCTTCTGCATCTCTGTTATTGGTGTAGTTTTCATGGCTCCTGTAATGAGCCTGAGAGCTTGATTTTGCACCTTGTCCAAAGACTGCAGATGTGAGTTAGCAGCTGATGACCATGCTGCTGAGCTAAACTCTAAATGAGGTCTTATTACTCCATTATAAATCTTCTTCAGATTTCGTTCATTTGCTCCCCATTTGGTACCTGCTAATTTTCTGAGTATGCCTAGTCGTCTTCGGGCCTTTCCTTCTGCATTTTCAATATGCTTATTCCATGTAAGCCTTTGGTCAAATGTCACCCCAAGATAGGTGGGGTAGCTTTCTTCCTTGATCACGGTTGTCCCTAGGTGTATGTTAGCTGATTTGTCCTTGGGGGCGAGGGAGAACAGTGTTGTGGAGGTTTTGTCTGTGTTTATTGTGATAAGCCATTTCTCTGCCCATGACACTAGCATGTCTGCTGCCCGCTGCATTCTATAATTTGCTGTGGTGACATTTTCATCAGTGCACCAGAGTACTAGGTCATCTGCATATAAGGCAGCTTTCACTCCTGCAGGGAGATCTTTCACCAGGTCATTGATGTAAACAAGGAAGAGTGTTGGGGAAATTACTCCTCCTTGAGGTACCCCCTGATGGAGCAACACTTTTCTGCTCTGCAGACCGTCAAGAGTGACTCTAGTTCTCCTGTTATGCAAGTATGACTGGATCCATTTCATCATGTTGCCTTGGATTCCACTTCTCCTAAGTTTTGCAATGAGGCCATCTTTCCACACCTTGTCAAAGGCCTGCTTGAAGTCGACCCAGATCGTTAGGACCTTTTTCTTCTCCTGGAAGGCATCTTCTATTGCTTGAGACAAGTAAGTAACTTGGTCTTCTATACTGTAGCATTCTCTAAATCCAGCTTGTTCCGGCACCAGGATCTGCTCAGACTCTAAATACCATTTCAATCTGTGGTTGACTATTCGCTCCATAGTCTTCCCAACACAGCTTGTGAGACTGATTGGCCGGTAACTTGCAGCCTCGGTCTTACATTTCCCTTTCTTTAGTATGGGTATTGTGATGGCTTCTCTCCATACTTGGGGTACCGTTCCTTTCAACCAGCTGTGGTTGAATATCTCAAGCAGTTTTGTCTTTGCTGCTGAGCTCAGATTTACTAGCATTTCGTTGCTGATTTTGTCTGGGCCGGGTGACTTTTGAAACTTAAGCTTGGAAATAGCCTTCTGTAGTTCTCCTAGTGTGATGGGTTCCCTCATTGGGGCAGGAGTATCTGTCTGTCCCATGGTTGCCAGTATTTCTTTTCTTATCTCTCTCTGATGGTCTATGTTAATGGGTAAGTTGCTTTCTGAACTGTATCCTCTAGCAAACAAGTCTGCAGCTTGTTTTCCTCTGAAAAGTTTGCCACCTTCATCCAATGTGATAGTCTGCCTTGGTGAGGAACGCTCTTCATTTAGAGACTTGACTAATCTCCAAAGTTTCCTGCCGTCTTTCTCAAGGTTCAGCGATGCCGTTTTAGTTCTCCAGTTTTTCCGTTTTTCTTCTAGCTTTGTTCTCTGAAACTCTGCTACAGCCTTTTTCCATTTGTTGTGAGTTTCAAGTGAAGGCTGAGACTCTGCGTCCTTTCTAGCCCTGTTCATAGCTTCCTGACGTTCTTGGAGTGTGCTGGACCAGTATGGTATGTAGTTACGCCGGCATCCTTTGGGAATGGTTTCTTTTGCAGCTTGTAGTATGCATCTGTTGAAGTCTTTTACTACTTCATTAATGTCTCTGTTCTGTACCTTGAGGGTAGACAGCAGCGTGTTCACCTGATGCCTGAATAAACCCCAGTTGGCTTTTTTGTAGTTCCATGTTGTAATGGCTGGGCCTGTACTGAGAGTTGCACTCTGGACAGTAAGAAAGATTGGGCGATGGTCGCTTCCCCCTAGTTGGTCTCCTACTTCTCTACTAATAGATCCAGCTATATCTGGTGTGGAGAAGGCAAGATCTGGTGTTGAAGTTGTGTGCCATCCTCTGGAGTAGAAGGTAGGAGTATCTGTGGCATTATTGACTAGGATTAGGGAGTGATCATCTTGCCAAGTTTCAACCTCTTCACCTCTGTGATCCAGATGGTTATAGCCCCAGCTCTGGGAGTGGCTATTAAAGTCTCCAACTGCTATAAAGTTGGTGGCTGGTACCTGTATAGTGCTGAGACTCAGAGGTTTGTTGTTCGGACAGTAATAGTTCAGGAGTTCTATTTCCATCTTGTCTACCTTTAGCTGCAACAGCTGATATTCTGCTCCATCCATGAAAGTTTTCCTTTCGTGTGCAGGAATGTTATTCCTTACAAGAGTAAGTACTCCTCCTTTTCGTCTATCTTGTCTGTCGGATCTGAAGCATTGGTGGGCTCTGTCGAGGCTCAGAGCCCGGCACTGCACCTGCCTGGTGGAGCTCCACAGGGCGAGCACCAGTACGAGATTTATTTGACGGTGTACTCTCCATAGAAAAAAAAAAGCGAGTTGCGTGATACTGTGGTTTCCGGTGCGCCTTCTGGCCCAGTATCTACGACTTTAGCACCTGTTCAACGGGAGAGTGGGCTCATCCCTAATCTGTTTAAGTTCCCAGTAGTAGACTATTCGCAAGCAGCCTGGGGGTGTCACTGCTCTGCGCGGACCTTGTTTACCGAGGCGGCGTCCGAGCTCGTATGGTAAAAATATGGTTGCGTTATCTTCAAAATAGCCCTGTCTTTCCCGTGGCTTTTCTGCCATCCTGCAACTTTGAGTTAGGGAGTTCTGAGCTCCAGTCTCTTTCCCAGGCATTTTATCCTGGCCTGGCACGCATACTTCTGGTTCTAAGTTAGCAGTTGGGGATAGGTGGGGTAGCACACTGTGCATTCCCCGTCACCCAGGGGGCTCTCCAACTATGCAGAGCTTGCACAATGCTGTGCTCTGGTTCTGGGCTATCCCAAGGAATCCTCACGTCCTGCACAGAGCCACTTCCAGATACCCACCACCTGCCAACCCTCCATTGTAGAAATCTCCTGCATGCGGCCATCCAGTCAAGAGCCAGTATTAAGTCTGGTGCCCAAGTGATCCCCCCAAGCTCAGTGTGCAATGCTTGGTTCTCATCATGCTGCAACACAGGGGGGATTGTGATGCTCAGCCGTCTCTCTCAACTCTGCACCGATAAGTGACATCGGGGACTTAACTGTGCCTCAGTACTGGGAGGCCCCGTTTCCGGGTACACCACACACAGCCAATTGAGGCAATGGTCGCCGTGGGCGTGTCTTCAGTGGGGAAGTTGTGGAGTCTTCCTGTCCATGTTCTTGCACATCCTAACACTGCCCGCAAGACATCGGAGGTTTGGAGAGTGGCCTTCTCTTATCAAAAGTTGAATGATGTATTGGAGCTGGGTTGACCATGTCCTCAGAAGAGACCCCGATGCCATCACAAGAACAGCTAAGCTTTGGACCCCTGAAGGAAAACGAAAGAGAGGCCGACCAAAAACAACCTGGCGGAGAACTGTGGAGGCTGAGATGCAAAGAATGAACCAGAGTTGGGGCACTGTACGAAGGATGGCCACCGACCGAGCAAAGTGAATCAATTTGTTGTTGCCCTACAAGACGCCACTAGGCGTGATGGCCACTGACTGCTTTAACGGTCGACGGCTAAGGATCAAAGAAGAAAAAGAAGAAGACTGGTGTAAGACAAGGTGATATCCTGTCACCTTATCATTTTATACTCCTCATGGATGATGTCATCAAGGCATGTAAGGAGAGAACAAGAAAGTATTCAGTGGGGTACTGGAAGATGAGACAGGTATGTCTTTCAGAGCTGGCATTTGCTGATGATGTTGCCTGTGATTGCTAAATCAGAGGAGGGATAGTCATAAGCAGCTCTAAAACAAAATCCATGGTGATATCACGAGAAGAAAGAAGACCTCAGATTAAGCTGGGAGAAAAGGTCCTGGAGCAGGTCGACCAATTTAATATCTCTGAGCTATTATAGACCGAAAGGGAGGCATCTGTGGTAAAGTGGGATGTTATAAATATTTATAGGGGACTTAGTGTACTGACTGAGATCAGCTGTGAAGGTATCTATATCTAATAAGAGTAGTGTATTATAGATAACCTTACTTGCTTCCACATATGTATATCTCAGTCAGAATTATTCTGGAATAGTGTGATGACTACGTTATATGTCTAGGGTATGTGTATGATGAAGTGTAAGTCAAAACAACAACAGACAGATAAACAATTTAATTTATTCCACTACACTTGACAACACTGTGACACTCACATACATAAAACACTCTACAAGGATATCTTAAAGGAGTCACTGATAACTTTTCAAATAACAATATGTATTCATTGCTGTCATGAATGTATATGTATCCTGATTCAAATACAAAGGGAACCAGGAATCACAATCAATTTTAATTACAAGTTATATGTACAGAATTTATTAATATGAATCTTGTAGTGACATATATTATTAATAGTATCCTATGTGTGTTAGTTGTGTAGTAGTAATATGAGATAATACTGGTTTTGTTTTGTTCAAGCTCTGTTGGTATTTGTCATCATGACTTCAATAGTTTGTCTTTATTGGAACTAGTATTGGAGATGTTCTCAGTTCCTGATATTAAAACAATTAAATTCCCCTCTTAAGTGTATTTTACACTGTCATTTTAAGATGGGGGTATATAATGTTGAGCTCCATGGCCACACTCTCTTATCTTGCGTGATGACTGCAGAAAAAGGCTCCTCTGCTCGATTACTTTAATGAGTTCTGGAACCACCCCACTGGTTGCTATATGGACCAAGGAGTATGCTGTCCACCTCTGGCTTCAGCAAAGCTCTGACCAGGTGCTGCTCAATAACTTTAAGACCACGGTCCCTGAAAACAAGAAGGATGTACCTTCTACGTCATAACTAATTTATACTCTCTTTCTACACTGAGCACAATACATCACAAACATTGAGTTCAGAGCGTTAGGCCAACTGTCAGCTTCATCTGAAATACTTTATACCAGTATTTCCCTCCCTAATGGTTACTACGCCTCTGCAATTCCAGCATTATTTCTGTCTAATCAATAATCTAGGTGTCAGTGTACTGTTTGGCCATTCCATGCAGTTTTACTTTCCTCCGACACCTTCTGTTCAGGCTGGAGCATTATAGGCTTTACATCATGTTCGCTACTGAACTACACATATATACAGGCATAAATTAACAATTTACATTCAATTTTCATTAAAAGATATTGAATATTTCAAGCTTACCACAATTCATAGAATAATAAACAGTTTCGTTGACTGGCAATGAATATAGCACAACTCCGATCTGCCGATGTCCCAGGCTTTATTTTTTTATAAAATATACACTGGTTGCTCAACGCACTGCTTCTTAGTAGGTTTATTACAAGATGTGGCAATGAACAGACGCTCTGAATCGAGTATATTCGCAGCTCTACCCAATGAAACCACGTCTACACATCTTTTCAAAAAAGTACCCCTTCTATTCGTTTCCCATAACAACACAAGATAGTATTTATAGCCCGACCAATCGTGTTTAGTCTTATATTTGTTGCGCTCCAATCAATTAGGAGTTAACATGGTAGGCTATTTCCGTAACGTAAGGTTTTTTCAAACACGTTATAAAAAAATTTTATGAGCAGAAATGATTTCATGCTGTCAGGCACCCCCACTATTTTATTTTGGTTATAATTTGGTAATTCCTAGACTATTTGCGTAACGTTTTACATATTCTTTGTCAGCAAGCCCTAAGGAACCCAAATATACAAATTTAAAAGAGCTTAGTGGCTGCGTTCAAAATATGCAATTTCTTCTACCTCCTGTTTCGAAGATGTGCTGTCTGGGTACTGTAATGTTTTCAAACGTAAACCCATCTAATGTCATCTTTTCTAATAAGCGTTTTCCAGGTTTTTTAAAACCTAACTCTCGGATGGGTAGTGTATTTATCACTGACGATTTGAAAAAAAAAGCCAGTGCTTGTGGCCTTACACGCGTGATGGCAGCAATTGTGTATCGCGCGACGCGTGTTTAGTGTTGCATGTGTCCTGCCTTCATTCGCCCCTCTCTCTCTCCTGCTTATCTGTCTTTTAGTTACGCCGTGTATAAAATGGAATGAATGAAATATTAAATTTAGGTCATTGTTCAGCTTGCGTATCTCAAGTTTAGTACACGTTTCATTGAAGAAAGCGGGTAATAATATAGTAGGCTTTTACTATCAACGTGAAAGCGTTACAATTTGCAGACGAAGCAGAAAACAAGGGGGATTTCGAGTACAGTCATTGTGACAGCACTGTTCTTTTACCATTTTTCTTTTCTTTATTAAATGTATTTGTTAGGCTTTATATTTACCTGATAATTTATATATGTGGATTAGAATATTCCACGACATCTCCCCTCTTAAAACAGACATTATATGTCAGTCCTTTATTCTATATACACATAGAGAAATTTATTATTATTTCTGGGGTTTACGGTGATTCTCATCACACGGATGGCGGCTTAAAAAATCCGCTCCCAAATTTGTTTTTCCAGATATATACTCAATGCTAAAATTATATGGAGCCAAAAGTAAAGACCATCGGAGTAACCTAGAGTTCTCATGCCTAGCCTGTGCTAGAAACGATAAAGGTTTGTGGTCCGTTTGCAACTTAAATGCCTTCCCATACAGATAAATATTGAATTTCTTTATTGCCCATATTACTGCAAGACATTCTTTTTCGCTAGTTGAGTAGTTGATTTCAGCTTTATTCAACTTTCTGCTAGCATATGCCACTGGGCTTAATTCCCCATCCAATGCATCTGATTTCTGTAGTAGAGTTGCACCTAACCCAATATTACTGGCATCCGTCCTTACCATGAATTCTTGACTTAAGTCAGGTAATTTCAAAATAGGTTTACTTGTGAGCTTTTCCTTCAATTCTTGGTAAGCCATTTCACATTGTGGTGTCCATGTAATGCGATCTGGATGTCCTTTACGTGTCAAATCAGTTAACGGTGCACATATGGAATTAAAGTTTTTGATATACTTCTGGTAGAAACCACATAATGAGACAAAGGATCTCACGTCCTTCTTGGTTTGTGGTCTCGGGGCTTTCCTTAGTTTCTCTAAATTCTTTGGGTCAGGGGTCATGTTTCCCTGATAAACTGTGTGTCCCAAAAATTCCAATTCTTTACATCCAACGCAACATTTGGTTGGTCGGGCTGTTAAATTTGCTTCCCTAAGTCGATTAAACAGCATGTTCAGAGAGTCAATGTGTTCCTCAAATGTTTCTGTTGCTATAAGGATATCATCCATAAAATTTGTTATACATGGATTATTCAGAGGGTCCAATAATTTTCTCATCATTCTAGAGAAGACACTAGGCGCATTCTTCAATCCAAATGGCAATCTATTAAACTCATAGTGTCCTTCTGAGGTACCTAAAGCTAGGTATGGTCTAACCTCAGGCTTTACTGGAATCTGATAGTATCCTTTACTCAGATCCACTTTTGAGAAATATTTAGCTTTATTTAGTCTGGCAAACAGCTGATTTGTATCCGGCAATGGATCCACCTGTCCTTCTGTAATAGCATTCAGTCTCCTGTAATCTATACAGAGTCTATGTTCTCCAGAGGGCTTCCGTAAGAGCACAACACCGGAACTATACGAAGATTCACTGTGTGAAATAATTCCTTCCTTCAATAGATAGTCTATCTCTTCCTTCAAAGCTTTCTCCTTAGCAAACGGAATCGAATATGGTTTCATACAGACAGGTGTGGGGTCTATCAGTTTCATATCATATTCCAATAGGTTTGTATGCCCTGGTCGGTCTGTTAACACCTCTGCATGATTATTTAGAACCTGTTGCACTCTCTCTTTCTGAGTTTTCGTTAAATGTGTACTGATTTTCACCTGTGCTGCTGTCTCACAGGGGTGTAATGGATATTCAAATTATGAAAGTGGTTCCTTTTTCATCTCCATGGCGATGGACAAGGTCAACAAGTGTGTCTCTTCCTGAGGTTCTCTTTCCAAATATTTCTTCAGGAGATTCACATGATAGATTTTTTCTTTCCCCTTCTTATCTATCTTATAATTTGTTCTAGACACCTTCTCTAAAACTGTATATGGACCCTGCCATCCAATTTGTAACTTATTCTGACTCCCGGGGAGAAGAAGCAGTACCTTCTCTCCCACAGCCAAATCTCTGTCTTTCGCCTTCCTGTTATAATAGGCAGCATGTTTCTTCCTGGCTTGTTTCAAATTTTCATTGGCAAGTTTCCAGCCTGTTTTTAAACGAGTGGTCAGCTCATTCACATATTGGTATGAAGATGTAATGTTTTCCTCTGCCTTTTCATCAGTCCACGTTCTTAACAAAGCTACATGTCGCATGTTACGCATTGCCTAGTTAAATGTTTGAAGACCGAAAAGTGGGACACCAGTGTGCTGACCGGAACAAAGGAATGCAGGGGTATTTTCCTGTGTGTATCTAGGGCAGCCAATCAGAGAAGGGGTTTCCCACGGTCAGATAGAATGACTTCGGCGAGTGTATAAGGAAGAATAAATCGTCCGAAATCATGGTTAGAATTAGACATCGGGAAGGAGAACGGAATGACAGACAAGGATGAGAATGGTCTCCTTTTGACGGGAATATCTTCATTTATGTATAGGTACAAGGAAATCAGAAGGGAGTAAGTAGTTGTGAAGAATTTCGCAAGAATAGTGTCCGTGCATTGAGAAATCCTGTGTTTTTCCTATTTATAATTCAATATAAAATCGTTAACACGACAGATATGGGAAAACAACATATGGATATAAAGGTCAACTCACGGAGAACGGAAATATATAACTCCAAAGGCTTGAACTGGGAAAGGTGAAATGCACGAGACCAAGGTTTGAAACACCTCTAGCACAAACCCCCCGAAGTTACAACTTTTTTGGGAAGTTGCTGGAGTTGCGAGCCTTGTTTCCTGTACGTCCGGTAGCTGCATATATAAGGGCGGACGGAAATGATTTCAAATTCACCCTTTCTGGCCTGATACACCAATCATACCATTCGAACTACAAGACACCAACGTCCTTTTCAGGACGCCACTACTCGAGATAAGATCGCGTTATCGTCAAAATGCCCAGACATAGGCCACACGCTAAAAAGAGGAAGGTCTACACCAGCCCACCAGCGCAGAACAGCCAGGGTAATCGCAATATCACAATCAACAATGACAGACAGCCAGAGAGCAAGACTGCCCCAAGTACTCGTGCCGGGACCGGCCCTTCTATAACTCCGGACACGACTGAGTTAGCTGTGACATGCGTCGACCCGACAGAGAGTCAGAGTGGCCCGACCCCTTGCCTAGATAAAGAAGACCCAGAACATAAAGAAATATGTAGAGCGTTACGACAGCTGGAGAAAAGAAAACAAGCGCTTCTATCCAGGCTGCACCCACCCGACTCGTCAGCAGTAACCCGGTCTATGACAGAGAAGCCGCACGATGCCGAGATGACAGCCGACCCACCTGCAAGCACTATGAAAGGAAGTGATAGAGGCAGATCCTCAAACCAGACAGGTACCAGAGGAAGATGTCGCAGAGACCATTTTAGATGCACTTCGAAGACTTGAAGACGGAGACGAGTCCCTTAGGCTCACTCTTCAAGAAGCAACAGTAGAAGTAGCTCCAGACGTGCTGGACATCGAAACCACTGAGAAGCAAGCTACCATTCCTGATCCTGAGGAAAAAACAGCTGACAAACTCAAAGGCTCAGACGCAAGATATCACACCGAATATAACCAAGAACAAGATTCGAACCAAGCCTGTAGAAGGAAACAAAGACCAAACACTAAAAAATACAAGCTACTCAGAAACGATACAGGAGAGGATTGTTAAGATCACCCAGACGTCAGGAAGTGAGGTCTCACTCAGGGCCCTACCCGACAACAAAGTGATCAACATCCTCGAGGTGATAACTGGACGGAGAGGTATCGCCAAAGTAGGGAGGCACGAAAAGGGAGTAGTGCTTTCTCTCAACAACACAGACAAAACAACCTCGCTGATGATCGAACTGGAATCCGGTCCAAAGGAAATCCAGTTGCCCCACCAAATAAAAGTGGTGGTGGAAAAGTACAAGACAACAAAGAAGTTGGTCATCAGAGGGGTGGATACAAGATGTTCCGAAGGCGACGTCCACAGACGCCTTCAAGCTGAAAACACAAATCTTAAAATCACGCAGGTCGAAAGGCTAAAAACCTGGGCCAAGAAAGATACCAATCTGATGATAGTCACGGTAGAAGGATCGACAAGACCCGAGAGACTGACGCTCGAAACCACAACCAAAAAGACAGAAGCCTATATCCCTCCGGTGATGCAGTGCTCCAACTGCCAGCAGTTCTCGCACACAAAAAAGACGTGCAGAGAGAGATGCAGTTTGCCGGTATTGTGCGGGTAGTCACCAATATGGCGACTGCCCCAGGGCAAAGGAGGACCGCAACTACAAAGAAACTAACGAAAACCGTATCTGTGCAAACTGCCACGGAAACCACGGGGCAAGGTACAGAGGATGCCCTGTGTTCCAGGAAACTAAGAGCATCTTGAAGGAGGCCGTGTCTAAAAACATACCCTTCAAAGAGGCCAAACACAGAGTGAATGCGGATGCTACAGAAAAACAGCGCACGATTGACAGAAACACAGCTACACAAGCTGACCGCTGAAATCAACGAAATGAAAAGGAAACAGCAGAACGAAAGCAGAAACAAGCAGGATCCCGTAGACGACAAGGACAGCGGTGAAGACATAATAGATATGCAGAGCGCCAGAGAAATGTTACAGAGCGCCCAGGCAATGCTACAGGAAACAAAATCCATCAAACACGAGATAGAAGTTGACATCGCCAAACTCACAGAGCTAAAGGCAGAGAACGAACAAATACTCAAAAGAATTGAAACAACCATCAAACACGAGATAGAAGTTGACATCGCCAAACTCACAGAGCTAAAGGCAGAGAACGAACAAATACTCAAAAGAATTGAATCAGAGAGAAGGATCGTTGAGGATATCCTTACAAAAACTAGAGAACAAAACAAAGAAACGAAAGACAAAATGAAAATCGACATCGTACAGCAAATGTTACTCAATCAAGACAGAGCATTAGCAGCCAGAAACGCTAGAACAGCTACTACCAACGATAATTGAAAAAGCACTGTCACAGATACAGGAGAGCAAGAAGACAAAAGCAACAGAAACTAGTAGCGTAGAAACACACAAAACTAAACGAGCCAGATAGTTGAGGCAGGACATAAAAAACACCATGAGAGCGACACGGCACCACAAACGGACAAAGAGGAATCCAAACAGCCAGCAAGTGGTCCTTTTCAGGACCAGTCACCTCCAGGACTACGAACGAGATACCAGTGAAGACGATAACACCCTATATACCCCAATTATAACCAAACTTCAGGTTGAACAGGGTATCACAGCAACATAGTAGAAGAAAACAACAACAACAACAACATTTCAAATTCACTTGTACAGCGAGGCAAGACAGAAGGACAACTGCTGAGAGAGAGAGAAACGTGTCACGGCCAATATCTTGTTATTTTGCAGCCAGGCAGTTCTGTTACTCCTCCACTAAAGCCAGTCTTTTACTGATCTTAATTAGATCCTGCGAGGGTATGTAAAGTTACTATGTAAAATAATACAGTAATTACAACTTTATTTCAGGATTTGTTTAATCTATATGTTATGAAAGTATCATGTATATTAAATTTATTACTTGATATGATTGTTGAAGATTGGAACCCGAAAATATAACCACCGTGACTGAGTCCATATCAGGGCTAGCACTCCAGGACTAATAACAATTCTTTTCCGGACTACCACCACTCATTATCAGGGCTTATTCAATCTGTCATCAAGTTACTGCACTTTACAGAGCTAACGTGTCAGGCAGGGGGATACTATAACCTCATACCATATATGTGTGTACATATTATTTTGTATTATTTGATTTTATAAATGTTCCACAGTAGACACCTGTCTTGTCACTGATCCATAATCATGCATTTTCACGCATACATCTGAAAACAAATTCATCTCACCTACAATAGGAATGTGGTAATTGTTATCCACAAATAGCCACATATCCTACAATTATCTGCAGGTTCATACTTGTCAACCAAAAGTCAGAGGTCATTGATCAAAGAATTGCTCGATGATCAATGCGAATCGCCCCGGCAGTGTCTGGAGTGGTAGTAGCACGACCTACTGAAGCTGTACATCTCATATGAACACTGATTATAAAAACAGATGAGTGATATTTTGTGACAATCGTGCACCCAAGAAGTGATAACTGTCAATCAAAAGTTTTATGATGACAATTTTGCGTGATGAACTAGTGAAAGTTATAAAGTGAAATAAGACAGTGAAGAAGTCTATTACCTAACTAATTGGGAAGAGTCTAAAGAAGTGACATTTTAGTGTAACTTGTAAAAACTGTAAGGGTTTTCGCCAATTTGGTTTTTTGTATAAATATAACTTTTGTATCACCAGTCACACCAATCACCACAATTAGATAGATGTAAATAAAGAGGATATAAATTGTATTCACCAGCTTTATTCATTCAATATAGTTGATAGTGAGTTTGGTTGAATGTTTATTAATATCACAGGTGGTCACATAGCGGAGGTGGCGCAGTAAGGTCTGACTGTTCTCTGAACATTTTCAGTCTAGATACTTTCACAGCCGTGACTATCGAGTGATACCAGTGTACTTCTTGATGAGAGATTTCCTCTCTACATCCTCTTCCTCCAGTTTGTTTAAGTCCGATTGAGGGATTTTCGGCTTATCCTGGGGTAAGACATCTGTTTGCACTCTCCGCATAGTGGCCATTGTAAAACAGTTAAGTGAAGCTTGTCCGTGAAAAGGGGCTTCCCATTCCATTTGGTCCACTTTATCAAATCTATTTTTCTTTTTATTATCAGGCCTAATTTTGCCCGTGGCGTGTCCAGGTCCTGATCAATGTTCCCACTTGTGGGTGTTCCCTCATGTGCTATGCTACACCTTTCTACAAAATTCTCAATGTCCCATCTTGCCTTGGGCCAATAATAATTGTGAGCCACCTTTTGAATGATGGTACCTATCTTCTCATGGTCCCCATCTGGTTTCACATGTAGGCTCCTTATTAAGTCTGCCCTATATCTTTTAGGAAGTACCAGCTGTCCCTGACCTTTGGATCTAGCTCCAGTCTTCCTATACATCAACTTGTTTTTCATGTAAAAATCTCCCTTGCCTGGAGTTGTATGACAAGTTGACAATTTTCTGAAACAAGGCTTGAGTGTTTTATCCCCAGCCTGTGCCTTCCTCATCTCTTCTGGAGTGGTATCCAACATAATATCCTCCTCCTGTCTTGAGGTCGACCTGACCTGAAGGGTTGCCATATACACAGGTTTCCTTCTGCAACGGTCAGTGTCATGATTGTCCATCTGACAATTTTTTACACCACCTTTTTCCTTGGTTGAAAGATTTTCTTTCATCATATTTCCTTTCATCGAATTGTGGGAATTTATTTTTATTTTCATACCGTGGCCTATCAAACTGGTGCTTACCTTTGTTTTGATCCCTAGGATCAAATTTATTAAAGTTCTGTGGTGCCCTAAAGTTATCCACTTGTTTCTTTTTATTACCTGTTACCTCTGCTTGAGCTGCTTGATACCTTTCAGCAACATTTAGCAACTCACCCAGCCTCTCTGCACCTTGTTCCATGAGAAACTTTCTCAGGTCTGGAGCCATGGACTCTCTTAATTGCTCTATAAGGACCATTTCCTTAAGATCTTGGGTTTTCCCCAGAGAAGTCCATTTCTCCAAGTATGTCTCTATTCGTGCAGAGAACTGGTGATAGGTTTCACCTGACAGTAGTTTAGCATTCCTAAATTTTTTCCTATAAAATTCTGCATTCTTTTCATATCTTAACAAAAGAGCCTGCTTTAGCATGTCATAATTTTCCTGATCACCTCTGCTCATTTTTGCAAAAACTTCATAAGCTGCCCCACGAAGTCCTTGAGATAACTTTAAGCTCCACCTTTCTCTCTCTAACCCATACGTGGTAGCTAATAGTTCATACCTATTTAGATAGCTCTCTATATCATCGTCTTTCTCAACAAAATGATCTAAATGAAAATTCATAGCTGAGGTTGAGGCTCCTTGGCTAGCAGTGGCATCAGAGGCAAAGGGACTGGCACCATTTTCAGGAGCATGGCCCTGAAACTCAAACTCCCTTAGTCGTAACTCATGTTCCCTTTGTAATCTTTTCCTCCTTTTCTGCTTCCCTTTCTGCAGCTAATTTCTTCTCTTCTCTTTCTGCAGCTAATTTTTTCTCTTCTCTTTCTGCAGCCTGTCTTCTTTCCTCGGCTTCCCTTTCTGCAGCTAATCTTTTGTCTTCTCTTTCTGCTTCCAATTTCTTAGCCTCAGCCTCAATCTGCAACCTCTTAATTTCCTTTTCAGCCTCTAACTTTCTTTCGGCCTCTTTTTCTAATCTTCTTTCTTCCCGTTCAATAAATTTGTCACATTCAGTAGTGACATAGGCAACCATAACTTGCCCATCTAATCCTAACTCTTTTGCAGTCTGAACAGCAGCAGATCGAAATTTGGCCAGGTCCGCCATTGTCTATCAGGTAAGTTTATAAAATGTCTAACTAACAATTCAATCTCTAAATATATATCTAATGGACAACACAGGCACCGAGAGCTCAACCTTATTTAATTCCACCCAAGGATACCTTTTAATTCTTATATTCCCTGAAGTGAATTACCCCCAATATTTTTAATAGGTAAAGATTCAAAATCCCGGACGAGCCCCCAATATATGTGGTGAAGTGGGATGTTATAAATATTTATAGGGGACTTAGTGTACTGACTGAGATCAGCTGTGAAGGTATCTATATCTAATAAGAGTAGTGTATTATATATAACCTTACTTGCTGCCACATATGTATACCTCAGTCAGAATTATTCTGGAATAGTGTGATGACTACGTTATATGTCTAGGGTATGTGTATGATGAAGTGTAAGTCAAAACAACAACAGACAGATAAACAATTTAATTTATTCCACTACACTTGACAACACTGTGACACTCACATACATAAAACACTCTACAAGGATATCTTAAAGGAGTCACTGATAACTTTTCAAATAACAATATGTATTCATTGCTGTCATGAATGTATATGTGTCCTGATTCAAATACAAAGGGAACCAGGAATCACAATCAATTTTAATTACAAGTTATATGTACAGAATTTATTAATATGAATCTTGTAGTGACATATATTATTAATAGTATCCTATGTGTGTTAGTTGTGTAGTAGTAATATGAGGTAATACTGGTTTTGTTTTGTTCAAGCTCTGTTGGTATTTGTCATCATGACTTCAATAGTTTGTCTTTATTGGAACTAGTATTGGAGATGTTCTCAGTTCCTGATATTAAAACAATTAAATTCCCCTCTTAAGTGTATTTTACACTGTCATTTTAAGATGGGGGTACATAATGTTGAGCTCCATGGCCACACTCTCTTATCTTGCGTGATGACTGCAGAAAAAGGCTCCTCTGCTCGATTACTTTAATGAGTTCTGGAGCCACCCCACTGGTTGCTATATGGACCAAGGAGTATGCTGTCCACCTCTGGCTTCAGCAAAGCTCTGACCAGGTGCTGCTCAATAACTTTAAGACCACGGTCCCTGAAAACAAGAAGGATGTACCTTCTACGTCATAACTAATTTATACTCTCTTTCTACACTGAGCACAATACATCACAAACATTGAGTTCAGAGCGTTAGGCCAACTGTCAGCTTCATCTGAAATACTTTATACCAGTATTTCCCTCCCTAATGGTTACTACGCCTCTGCAATTCCAGCATTATTTCTGTCTAATCAATAATCTAGGTGTCAGTGTACTGTTTGGCCATTCCATGCAGTTTTACTTTCCTCCGACACCTTCTGTTCAGGCTGGAGCATTATAGGCTTTACATCATGTTCGCTACTGAACTACACATATATACAGGCATAAATTAACAATTTACATTCAATTTTCATTAAAAGATATTGAATATTTCAAGCTTACCACAATTCATAGAATAATAAACAGTTTCGTTGACTGGCAATGAATATAGCACAACTCCGATCTGCCGATGTCCCAGGCTTTATTTTATATAAAATATACACTGGTGCTCAACGCACTGCTTCTTAGTAGGTTTATTACAAGATGTGGCAATGAACAGACGCTCTGAATCGAGTATATTCGCAGCTCTACCCAATGAAACCACGTCTACACATCTTTTCAAAAAAGTACCCCTTCTATTCGTTTCCCATAACAACACAAGATAGTATTTATAGCCCGACCAATCGTGTTTAGTCTTATATTTGTTGCGCTCCAATCAATTAGGAGTTAACATGGTAGGCTATTTCCGTAACGTAAGGTTTTTTCAAACACGTTATAAAAAAATTTTATGAGCAGAAATGATTTCATGCTGTCAGGCACCCCCACTATTTTATTTTGGTTATAATTTGGTAATTCCTAGACTATTTGCGTAACGTTTTACATATTCTTTGTCAGCAAGCCCTAAGGAACCCAAATATACAAATTTAAAAGAGCTACGTGGCTGCGTTCAAAATATGCAATTTCTTCTACCTCCTGTTTCGAAGATGTGCTGTCTGGGTACTGTAATGTTTTCAAACGTAAACCCATCTAATGTCATCTTTTCTAATAAGCGTTTTCCAGGTTTTTAAAACCTAACTCTCGGATGGGTAGTGTATTTATCACTGACGATTTGAAAAAAAAGCCAGTGCTTGTGGCCTTACACGCGTGATGGCAGCAATTGTGTATCGCGCGACGCGTGTTTAGTGTTGCATGTGTCCTGCCTTCATTCGCCCCTCTCTCTCTCTCCTGCTTATCTGTCTTTTAGTTACGCCGTGTATAAAATGGAATGAATGAAATATTAAATTTAGGTCATTGATCAGTTTGCGTATCTCAAGTTTAGTACACGTTTCATTGAAGAAAGCGGGTAATAATATAGTAGGCTTTTACTATCAACGTGAAAGCGTTACAATTTGCAGACGAAGCAGAAAACAAGGGGGATTTCGAGTACAGTCATTGTGACAGCACTGTTCTTTACCATTTTTCTTTTCTTTATTAAATGTATTTGTTAGGCTTTATATTTACCTGATAATTTATATATGTGGATTAGAATATTCCACGACAGCATCAAAGAAGAGCTGGCCACTCGAAAAGCAGCGGCTGGGAGACTTTTTCAGGCCATAAATCGAGGATTCCTCAGCAAGAAAGAGGTTGGTAAGAAAACGAAGATGGCTGTATACCGCTCCACCTATGTCCCAGTCTTGACATATGGATGCGAGTCATGGGCAATGACTACAACCCACAAAAACCAGATCCAAACCTCAGAAATGAGGTATCTGAGGAAGGTGGTTGAAGTAACAAGAAGAGACATGGTCCGCATCCAGACGATACGTCAAGGCCTAAAATTCCACCCGCTGCAGACCCAAGTAGAACAGTCCCAACTAAGATGGTTTGGCCATGTCTGCAGAATGGGAGAAGATCGGCTACCACGACAAGCTTGGGAAACAAAGAGCCAGGGATCCAGACCCCCCAGCACGACTGAGAGTCCGCTGGGAGGACAACATTAGACAATCTTTGAAGGACCGAGGACTGGAATGGAACCAGGCCAGGAAGAAGACAGCTGAAGGAATAGTCTGGCTCTCTGTCTCTTCCAAACCTCTACACCTCACGGTAGAAGGGGAACGACTAAGTAAGTAAGATAATTGACAATGCTTTGGAGTCTTGTTTTCAAATGTAGAAATCGCCTTGCGCATCTATTTGTCACTAATGGTAACCAACTGCAGTGGAGAACAATCATTTTCAAAACTGAAACTTATTAAAAATGAACTAAGGAGCACCATGGGTCAAAAGAGATTGAACAATCTCACACTAATGAGCATTGAACATAAATTTCTGCGTGAAATTGATACATCCTATATCATCAACACATTTGCTCATGCTAAATGTAGAAACATTAATATTTAAACAATAATGTTGACTGTGTTGTTACTTTTGATAATGATAATTACTATGCAAATTAAAAATGTATGTTTTCAAATATATTTGTGTTGTTTTATTGTTTTTTTTTAAATATAGGGCCCCTTTTTTAACATATGCTACAGGCCCCGTACTAGCTTAATCCGGCCCTGATTGTAGGGCAACAACAAATTGATTCCACTTTGCTCGGTCGGTGGCCATCCTTCGTACAGTGCCCCAACTCTGGTTCATTCTTTGCATCTCAGCCTCCACAGTCTTGCGCCAGGTTGTTTTTGGTCGGCCTCTCTTTCGTTTTCCTTCAGGGGTCCATAGCATAGCTGTTCTCGTGATGGCATCGCGTCTCTTCTGAGGACATGGCCAACCCAGCTCCAGCGTCTGCCAGTTATGATGGTGTGCATGTCCTCTTGCTTGCTCCGAGTAAGCAGATCTTGGTTGGTGATGGTATTCGGCCAAAAGATTCGGAGAATTTTTCTTAGGCATGTTGTGTGAAAAGAGGACAATTTCGACATTTCCTTCTCTGTAACTCTCCAGTATTCCGCACCATTGAGAAGCACAGAAAGCACACAGCTCTGATACAATCTTAATTTTGTGCTTGTGCTGTACTGAGAGGACTTCCAGATGTTGTTTAGACTAAAAAAGGCTGTTCTTGCTTTCTTCATTCTGTTGTTGGTGTATTTGCTTGCTCCGCCGTCTGGTGTTATGCATCCTAGGTATGTGAAGGTGTCTGTCTGTTCCAGTTGCTGATTCCTTCCTGATATGGGCTCAGGGTTGCTCACATTGAGCGTCATGACCTCTGTCTTCTTTAGATTGATGTTCAAGCCCACCTGCTGGCTATACTTATTAAGTCTATCCGTTTTTTCCTGGATTTGTTGATGTGAATGTGCTAGTAGTACAATGTCATCTGCATATTCCAGATCTTCCAATGTAGAAAATGTAGTCCATCTTATTCCTCTTGGACTGCCCTCTGTTGTCGGGCGCATCACCCAGCCTATGACTGTTAAAAATAGAGTGGTTGATAAGGGGCATCCCTGTCGTACTCCTGTCTTCACCTGAAAGGTTAGGTTGCTCTGCCCGACGCTACACGTAAAGTTGCCGTAAGCTTATTACAGATGAAATATAGGAAGTTGCCATCCATCACACAAATGTTTGACCATCTCTTCAGGAAAATCTGGGAACGAGACTTTATTCCTTAGAGCTGAAAGGAAGAGCCCATTATTAAACTATATAGGGACCTCAAGACGCAGCAATAGAGACCGCAGTCAGCGACTCATAGCTTGACTGCCTGCGTCAGGACCAGCGAACCAGAGCTGGTCAAGACCGTGCTCCACCTCCACGTGGTGGTCCTGAAAACAGTCTGCAGCAGTGCAGGCTGGCTGAGCGAGCACGGATCGCAATGGGAAGGCAAACCCGGTCCTAAAAAATGCCGTGCAGAAGTCGGATGTGTCGACCGAAAGGTGCAGATATCACAGCTACGTTGTAAACAGACACAACGCAACCACCGTCCTTTTCAGGGCGAACGAGGAAGAAGAAGAAGAAGAAACTATATATTTTGTATTTCCGCTGCATGAAAGATGGTCGCATCCCTAAAAATATTTACTACGGACAACTGGCTGATGGCGAAAGAACAGCCGGGCGACCGCTGTCGATGTTCAAATATGCGTGCAAGAGAAACATGAAGGCATTGGACATAAATCCAGCAACCCAAGAGGTTGAAGCTGCTGATCGCATCAAGTGGCGATGCTCTCTACGGTGTCACCTCAGATTGAGCGAAAAGAAACTCTCGCATCAAGCAGACGAGAAAAGTACATGCCGAAAGGAACACCCGGGAAAAAAAAGAAGCTGAGTGCTATCGCCTCAAGGGCGCATTCCCATAGTGATGTATAACTGAAGGGGGCTACTACTACTACATTTTATTTATTTTCTCATATCTCTTACTTAGCTCTCGCTTTCTTTCCTTTCCCTGACGAAGGCCTTGTGGCCGCAACGTATGCAATTTTCTTTGTCATTTGTCCTAATAAGACTCATTACCTTTTTCACTTCTTAAAAATACACCCACCCTTCACAACCCTTAATGGAGTCTCTTTTATCATATTATAAACTATCAGTTATAAACCCCTAAAGAAAGGTAATTTGATCTATGAATCAACTGGCAAGGTATAACACCTCAGGCAGTAGCTAGAAAAGTCGAGACCATAGTAATGCTGGGCCGTATAAAAGAAGCCTTAGACTGAAACTTAGATAGGAGCAAATGCGATTTGGAACAAGCGGGTCGTGAACATGATAGATGGTAATACAGTACTCTCATTTTTAGAATTATCATTGCGCAGTCGAATTAATGGCAGATCACTGTATATCTATTTTCTGAACAAACATTTGATAATGAAAAATTATTAAAATCATACAAGGAGTGTATGAAACCTTCTGTTAAGAACCCACCTGTAGGACTATCCGCAAAGGAAAAATCTCAGAACCCTTTACAACAGAATTAGAGTGTAGACAAGGATGTCTGCCGTCACCAACGATCATCTTCAATATCATGGCTGGTTGATGTGACAGATAACAGAAGGGAAGAAAACAGGAATACAACGGACATTTGACAAACACCTAGGTCATCTTGATTTCGCAGATGATCTGTTTCTGTTGTCACATTTTCACGACGTGTGGGAAAGGATGAACAGATTAACAGCAGAAGTGGCAAACAAAAACAGACCCACACATCAATGTAAATAAAAGAAAAGAAGTGAGAATAAATAATCATTAAACAGATCTCATAAAGATCAATGATCAGATGATCACTTAAGAAGTTCACAAGTTTATTTATCTAAGAAATAACCTCGGCAAATGAGGAGGAACAAACCAGGATGTCAATCAACGGGTAACCATTTTTCTTGCGCTCCTTACGGAGTATAGAATCACCTTTTGTAGCTGCTCCTCTTGCAGAAAGTCTGCATCAAGCTTTCACATGCTTGCTTAGGATCCCCACGGGTTTCGAGTTATTCACTATTTTACCCTTGCAACAAAATTTGGGGTGGAGGTTTGGGCTTTCTTGCAAACCCAGGGAGCTTCCTAGACTCGGCGGCATTTTACACCAGGCCCACTTTGGCGTATGTGCAATGTCCCGAGGTTTGAAGGCTCTCTACCCTGCAAAGGGGGTTATGTCTCCGAGACAGGCAGATGATGACTGGCAAGAGCAGCCAGACAACGGACAGTTATGGGCTTTGTTGCAACCCCAGAGAAACTCCCACCAATTGGCGTATGTGCAATGCCACGAGGAGGACGGTTCTTTACCCTGCATGGGGGGGGGGGGGGGGGGGGGGGGGTTCATTGTGAGTCGGTGGCCTACCTGACTACCAAATGACGTCATCTAGACAGACATGTAGCTCTGCCCCATCTGAACTAGGAAGACCCGGCTGCCAGGACCCCGGCAGCCAAGAACCACACACAGTCAGTCTTATGGGGGCAGCGTTCGCCTGCAACCAATTCCCATGATTATGCAGTGGTGTTCTTTGTGGCAATTTGTTTCATATGATGAGGCTGCCAGCTCCATGCACAACCTCATATTAGTTGCCTTGTACGACATGCTTGAGGCTACAGTAGACCTAGTCTTTCTATGTTTCTGCAAAGATTCTGGGAATTACACGGAGCTTTCCCCCAAAATGGTTTCTCCTGAATAACGAATTTCTACACTATGTGGGTCCTCTAAAGCTTGCACCAAGAAGACTCATGCTCTTGCAGCAGTGGCTCATGTCGCACTTTGTTTTACATGATAAGGTTTGCCATCCCCATTCAAAACCTCATAACAGTCGCCCTATTACGACATGCATGGGGATGCCGTAGTTCTTTTGTTTCTTTGCTTCTTAGTTCTTTTCTTTCTTTGCCTCTTAGTTCTTTTCTTTCTTTGCCTCTTAGTTCTTTTCTTTCTTTGCCTCTTCAGCGACCTCCGACCTCCGAGAACTACGCGGAACAGGATGTCAATGTCAGGATAAGTAAAATAAGATTTGTCTTCAGTTTGCTTAATCCGGCATGGAGCCCTGCAGCTCTTGCTTAAGAGAACAAAAACAGGCTGTTCTACACAAACGTAAATCAGTCTTACTCTATGACACATAAACGTGCATGTCATAAAGAATGTCACGTCCAAACACCAGATATTTACCAAAAGAAGTATCCGTTGCATCATCCGTATAAAATTGCCATTTGTAATAATAAATATAGATCTGTAGAACAGAAGCAGACAACAACAAATGCAGCTAGAGATTAAACAGATGTGGCAGTGCCGGGGTATGCAGGGTTTTTAGTTTACTTTATAGAGAGTAGGTTTGGTTAACTAGCCTTGACCGCTAGAGATATATATTCCTCTCCTTTGTAAGATTGGGTCACCAGGTTCGATTTTCTTCTCTTAGGTGTTGATGTAGCAAATTTAATTGAGATGGATAGATTTCTTAGCTTAATCTCAAACTGTAGAAATTCACCTTTTCAACAGCGTTTTGTTTCATGCAAATCTTTTAATATCGTTCAGCATGAAGTTAAATTTCAACAAAAGTCTGGAATTCAGAACATTTTTACAATAATAAGCACAATAAAGTTCTAACATATCAGCAGATGCTTTCATCGATGCAAAAATCCCTTTTGCATCTTTATCTCATAGGCCTACTCAATTTGTCAAATATGGCGAACTTTTTCTTTCTACCGTGTTCCTTCCTTTAGGTTAACGTTTTATTTTAGGTTCGACGACATATTCTCATCCCTTCAGATTAGTCCTTGATTTCTTTATCATCATAAGTATTCCTTGAGTTAAATATTTTCCAACACAAAGATATTTTCTAATCAGCATGGTTTGAGGTGTAGGACTAGTTTTGCAAATTTACTCAATCCTCGAACCTAGTTCTGCTGCAACCAGAGTTGGAAGCTCTAGTTAAAATATACGTTGAATGATAGTCACTACTTACGCAAGTAAGGAATATAAAACCACTCAATGTCCTGAAATACACATTTTATAATAAATGTTGAAGTTGATTTCCTCAAACTAAGGAATATGTAGAGCTGGACCAGACACGTCCTCTTCAGTTTCGCTCCTTCATTCTAACTGCTAGATGGCGTCGTTGTTCTATATTCCCCGGGGTAAATCTGAGCTATCCGATTGGTCAGGGGAAATCACCCAACTATTAGAAATAGTGTAGAAGCGACTCTGCCCTAAATATGTGACACTATAATTTATTATTTTCTGTTTCTCATAAAATATAAAATTTTGGGGTGGTCTGTGCTTCCTCCGTCTTGTTAGAATAATAGCCTGTTTTCTGAATAAAGCACGGTATACACGGCTACATACAGATCCCGGGGCCCTGCAAATGTATCCCGTAGGGAGACATTTGTATACTATCAATATCCAAAACTATCCCAAAAATTTTCAGAAAAATTTTCTAAGTCGAAAAATGTTTCCAAAAAATTTAACTTAATTCCTATACTGGGGTCCTATGTCTATATGAGGTCGTCTGCTATGTAAAAAAAAACTAGTAGTGGACATCAACTTCAAAAAGTGTAACTTATTCATCACATCATAATATTTTTCACCAAATTTTCTAATTGGCAACACTGACCAACAAAATATTCCTAACCTTCTTCTAATACAATAGATTGTCAACAAAAAAAATTTTGACGAGTGGCAACACTGGGAAATATGAGCAATAATATATCTCCTTGTCCTAACTCAATGTCATTCTTCTTCTCTTCTTCCATCCTTAGCCACCAACCGGCAAAGCAGTATGTGGCCAGTACGCCTAGTGGCGTCTTAGGGCAACAACAAATTGATCAATCTATCGCTGTTTCCACCACGCCTAGTGGCGTCTTTGTGGAACAGAAACAGACCAAACAATCTATCGTTGTTTCCGTAATCAGATTGGTTGGCAAGCAGGTGATCAGCCCACTGTGCGAAGTTTTTACGGGATGGGGTAAACAGCCCCATGCCCAACCCTCCTTAGTCGCTTTTTACGACATGCGTGGTAGGGTGCAGTGTTACTATTCTTTGCTCTCCTTTCGGGCCCCGGCAACACACGGGTGTATCAATGTCATTACATAGTTGAAATCATTCTATTAGGCATGGTGGGTGAAGCATGTTCTATATTCTTCGTTCTTTTTGTATGCTCCCTATCATAAGACTCCAAGTAGTTCAGAAGAATCTTATGTTATTTTCAATCTTGGTTTTCCAATAAGTTTTGGAATTTACTGATTATGCATTCCAATTATATTCCAGTATAAAGTATTCCAAATATCCACATTATCCTTGTAATGACGATCCAATTGTACAAATCAGTAATTCATCCGTAGTGATTCATCACGTTTTCGCTTACACATTATGACACATGGGAAACTATGGCAGACATGAATATAAACATTTTCAAACAATTCATTTTGATAACCAATTATAATGTACACAATAAAATGATTGAAAAATCTCATGACTTGTTCCTATTTATTTATCTCTGAATTTTTTTTTCTGTCTTGGGTTTTCTCTAAGTGATATGTGTAGCTATTTTTTCCAAGGTATCCAACACTTCGCCAGGTATCCATATAAATTATGCGTTTAGTAGTGATCCTGTTATTAAGAGTTTGGTTATGTCCAATCACTGATACCAATTACCCGTTTTTTTAGCAAATATTGATTTCCTGCTGTTGCCCTAAGACGCCACTAGGCGTAATGGCCACTGACTGCTTTGACGGTCGGTGGCTAAGGACGGAAGAAGAAGAAGAAGAAGAATCACTGATAGATTTATTTTCTTTATCCTCTGTCAAGACAATCTTCCTTGAAGTATATATTTTTTCAAAAGTCTTTCTTGAACTATCAGTTAGTCATTATCCAACATCAACTAATCAGTAAGCATTAAAACAATATGTTTACAACATTTTACCAACATGTGAAATACAATGAAAAAATTTTCAAAGCATCATGGACTCTGTACATTAGGTTCTATATTACTTCATTTTTCCTCCAATTTGTCAGTTATGGTGCTCTAGATCGTTTATTTAATCCTTTCTAGTGGTCCTGTTATTTCTAGAAATTCCTCCTTAATGGTTCCTTATGTACGATACTTAGCAATGCCTTCTACAACATTAGTTAAACAATAATCATTTTTGTAAACATCAACAACATTTTTTCCAATTTTATGACAACATGAGATAAAATAGTTTTGTACATATATCAACACCAACTCTGCCTTCGCAGGTCGAGGGTTTGTCAGAGTCCTGCGGTGTTTATTACATCTGCTGACTACAGCCAGATGGGTAACCTATTTAAATTTTCTAAGTTATTTGCAGGTGTGGGGCATGAGGGAATATATATACATATATATTTTTTTAAATATATCCATGACTCGTCTTCATGTATTTCAAATCCAGGTATTCTTTTTCTTTTATATATATCCACTGTGTTGATCCATTACCCATTTGTCCGTGGGGTAACATCATTATTTTCAATCCATGTATCCTATGGGCAACATTGAATTCCATCCATGTATCATTTTGAGTGATCCAATCGCCGTCAAAATGTATCAGTCATATTTGGCTCTATGATTATTCAGTCAAATTATAACAACCGTTTCTATATAAATATCAGCAAGCAATTATCATTTGCTATCCACCTTATTATGACAATGGTTATAATACACAGCATATGTAAACATCAAGGAAATGTCTTCTCCTATACGGAGGTAATCTTATCATTTATTTTCTGCTGGATGCGGTAATTATGCAACTATTTTATTCATATGCCCTTTTTTTTTTTTTTTTTCGTATATTTGTGGTTCTCATAGAATGTTCATATTCCATATGTATCTCGTATTCATTGGTAATCCATACTCTTATGGTTCCTTTAATGGCAATCATTTGTCCCTTGCTTTGATCTATGTCCGTGGAAATCCATAAAAATTTCCAAGTATTTTTCTCGTCTATTTCGTAACTACGAAAGACTACAATTGTATTTATTAGTGGACAGTACTGTGGGGCATTTGTGTATCGACATTACAACCAAACGTCAGCTGTGACAACATGACATAAAGTTTCACCTTAATAGGAAATTGCATCTTCATCATACATAAACAGTTGCTTCTTCATCTCATGTGTCATTAGTGGTTATCATCCGGTAATGGGGTATTCAATGTGGGTTCAGCATATACAAATGCTGTAGAGGGGTATTTCATTTGCTAGGTCAGCATGTGCAAATGCTATTTCTTTAACATGGGCAAAGGCATCATCAACCAATAGGTGCAATTTTGTTCAATCTGGGGTTAGCATATACTAATGCTCTCAAGGGATTTTTCATTTGCAAAAAAAATCAGCATGCGCAAATGTCATTGGGGTACTTGTGATAGGCAGTATCAACAAAATACTGCTGGAGTATCAGAGATCATGCTGGTGGGGGTATGACTGGTAATGGGCAGTAGGAGCAAAAACTAATTTCTCAGTCTGAAATGGTGATTTATTTTCTCTTTTTCTTTTCTTTTATGTCGGCTGCTAACCTCAGGGCAGTCAATGTTTTACAATATTGGCTTATCATCATCAAAATGTGTGAGGGTGGCATATAAACATAATACATCTTATAAAAAAAAATTCCAATTGTTTTTCTCTTCTCATTTTTCTGTTATGTTTTGTCTCTTTTCATTTTTTTCTTTTTCATTTCTTTTTTTTCCATTTCTCTTCTGTTTTCTTGTGATTTCTTTTCTTTTTGTATCACAAGTACTAAAGAATGATAAAAATCAATTCACTAAACACTAGATATACTATCAACATTCCTAATAGTAAATCCTAACCAATAGGGCTGCAAGTAATAGTTCAGGTTAGAATAGAATGAATGTTGTAGCAGTATCTGTTGTCAATAAGTGGCGAGGAAAGGGTACATCAAGGATCTCCTGATTACAACATGATTGTAATTCCAAGGAATGAATATGATTGGGATTGAAAAGATCACAAGTCTAGAATGTCGTCTCAATATAGTGGAATGGAAAAATAGTAAGTTAAAGATGTTGTAACAGTGGGGTGAAGGAAATCTTATTATAGAGAGTCAAGGTTGGGATATGGAATCTCTTTAGGAGAATGTTTAAAATTCTTGACAGTACTAATATACATCTGGGTCTAAACTAATAATGTACATTTTGAAAAATAAATAATCCTGTGGAGAAAAATAGCATAACATGCAATACTAGTTTTGGGTATGAATTATATGCTGTTAAGAGATGTCATAGTAGGAACAGTATGATTGATCAAGGTGATAGATATAAAGGAATTTAGCATAATATATCAAAGAAATATTAGTATGGGGTAAGAAAAATTACTGGTGTAAAGTGTCTGCATGAAAATGCACTAAGATGCGAAATTACAGGACTCTGGATCTGCAAGGACAAGAAGTCTGGTGAATGGAGCGTGGAATATGATCAGTTACAAAAGTGTAGATCCATGTTACAACAGAATAGTGTGACACATGTGTTATAGGTAAGGTTGTGTAACATTCTAAATATTAAGAAAATGTCTGTAACTAAATAATGTCTGTAAACTCGTAACACCGTGTGTTATCAATTGTTTTGTCATTTTTATTTCACAAAACTATACTATCTAAAGAAAATCCTCCGTGGGCTGGTCTTGATTTTTTTCTCTGGCATCAGTAGTGGTATGGCTGGGAAAAAACTTTCTGGCATAAAGTCATCTATAACTGTCAATCTGAACATAGTCTGAAACGAAAGTACATGTGAAAGTTAGTACATTGTTAAAAAGTAAGTGCACATTCGCGGTGACCGTACATGGGATGGCATGTACATTGAAGACTTGAGGGGCGTGTTTTCAGAATAGCTTTGCGAGGTCTTTGAATTTTTCCGCCAACTCCAACATTGCAATTTCCCGACTGCTTAGGCGAGAATCATACTGAGTAACTGTGGGTGACACTGCATTTGCTGATTGTTGGGGCTCTGAGGACATTGGCGAATGCGGTGATGGCTTAACATCTTTTGATTGCGGTGATGGTTTCACTGTGGTAGGGGTTTGTATGGCTGGAACATCTGTTAGTTTTGAGGCAGGTATATGTTTCGCCTTGATTTTTCTTCTGACTTGGGCCTGTGGTACGTTAACGTCTTTTACAGTGGGCGCAGTAATTTGCACACTGTTGTTTTTGACTAGTAGAGCTGAGCCTAATACTTCTCGGCTTGGTTTGGGCACTCGATAGCGTTTCTTCAGAATCTTTCGTCTGATATAGTTGTGCTGTATACGCGGAATTTTGTTGCTAGGGATTGAGTCATCTGATTCTGTTTTATAGGCGCGTTTGACGCTGGAGCTGACTGGTACAAATAATGTACTATCCGCATCACTGGTTTCAATGGAACTAGCTGTATCAATGTCTGTTTCTTGTTCGTATAATTCTACCATTTCTCTGTCATTCTGTTCGTTGGGGTCTGACAAAGCTGTGCCGGGGTTGACACTGTAGTTTCTCATTTCTTGTTGCGTTTCGTCTTCATAAAGATTGCTGGTATATGGTTCAACAATCTGCTTGGGTATAGTTTCTTCAGGATCTGATTGTTCTGAACGAGCAATCTTGTTCTTGTGGTATAGCAGTGTTTGTCCGTCGCTGGTATTCCAACTGGAACTGCCTGAACTGGGGGTGTGATAGGTATCAGCTGACGATTTTTCGCCGCGGGAGTAAGTTTGAGTGTGAATATAAGTTGTTTTGTTGTTGTCATCGTGTGACGTCTGAGGCATTATTTCTTCATTTCTAATGCGCAGGTCTCTGTCTTGGAGTCGATTACGCAATTCAAGTGGTGGGATATCTTCTTCGCTTTCGGACGAGTCTCGTTGTTGTCTTGCTCGATGTAGTGCATCGGTGGGTGGTCTGGGTATGCGGTCGTCTTGGTAAAATTCAGAGTCTGTCGTCTCTGACTCTGATATGTCAGACGGATCTGTACTGGATGGATTATAATTTAGGGTGGCCTTTCTGACTGGTCTTGTATTTGTCGTCAGAGGCGGAATGGGCCGGTGATTATCAATTTTGATTTGTTTTACGTGAGCTTTTGTTTGGTGTTGTTTCTCTTCATTCCAGATAATGAAGTTTACAGGCGTAGTTTGTTTCATGATTTTGTAGCCATCTAACCATCGGTCATCGAATTTTGAACTGCGTACATGTTTCTTGTAGTATACTCTGTCTCCTATTTTGTACGTTGGTAGCTTGGCTGATTTATCATGTTGTTTCTGTTTCTTGTGAAATGCCTTCTGCGTATTTCGTTGTGCAATCTGGTGAGCTTTGTACTTTTCTTGAAGGATTATTTCGATGGGGTCTTCTCCCATGTATTTTCGTTGTGGGCGAAGTAGGTTGTCTAACGGAAAATTTGGTTCTCTTCCGTATAGCATGAAAAATGGTGACATTCCTGTGGTATCGTTCGCGTTTACTCGGATGGCTTCAAGAGCTTGGTTAATGTATAGGTCCCAGTATTGGTGGTTCCCCTTGATATATTTGCTAATAATATCATGTAGGGTGGCATGCATGCGCTCATTTCTGCCATTTGCATTTGGGCAATAATAACTTGTAGTAGTATGCTCAATATTCAGCTGGTGTAAGGTGGCTTTAAATGGGTTACCGATAAACTGTTTACCGTTGTCCGAAATGATTCGTTTTGGACAGCCATGCCTGGGAATGAATTCTTGTAAAAAAATTTGCGTGATAGACTGCGATGTGGCATCACTGAGTGGGTAACTTTCTGGCCAAACAGAGTATTGGTCAACTATGTGCAGGAGGTATTTGTTGCCTGATTGGGTGAGTGGGTAAGGACCTGATAAGTCAATGCTTACTGTTTGCATGGGATAATGGGAAGGTTGCATTTCTTGAAGGGGAATTAAATGTGGCTTCATGTTTCTCAATTTACATGTTCTACAGGTGGCTACATATTCTGTAATGTCTTTGTAGAAAGTTTGCCAATAATACCTTTTCTTTATGACATCAATTGTTTTGTCTCTTCCCATGTGCCCGTTGTTATCATGAAACTGTAGCAATACTTCTGGGACTAGATGTGCTGGAATGACTTTTCTTAGTGTCCCTTCTTGTTTACTATCAATATAGTATAGAGCTCCATCCGTTGGGTGTACTGTAAAATCTTTACTTTTTGTTGGGTTTTCCTTCACGTATGTGAGCAGCTTAACAATTTCTGCATCTTTCGCTTGTTCTACTCTCATGTCAAGCATATCTTGACTTTCTTCTTCTACTTGTGTGGCAGAATCTGAGGTACTTCTTCGACCTGGTGAAGTAATTTCGTTAATTTCTTTAGCATTATCGTCAATCTCTGAGGATGTGCCATCATTTTTGACTCTAATTGTTTTCACTTCGGTTTCATCATCATATTTGATTCTGGATAGGAGATCTGCACAGATGTTCAATCTGCCAGGGATATGTTCGATAGTGGTGTCATAGGACTGTAAATTCATTGCCCATGTCTGTAACTTCTTAGGCTGTTCCTGTGTTTTGGTGAGCCAGTTAACCAAAGGCTGGTGATCAGTTCTGATAGTGAGTTTCGTCCCTCTCACATAAAAGTCTAATTTCTGTACTGCATAGTGAATGGCGTATGCTTCTTTCTCAATGGTGGTCCACCGTTTCTGTGACTTTGACAATGCGTGGGATAAGAATGCAATGGGTTTCACATTGGGGATGTCTGGTAGTATGGGTGTTTCATCTTCTAGTACTGGTTGTACCAAACATGCACCAATTGCGTTATTCGAGGCATCGGTGTATAGTATCATAGGCTGAGAAATGTCTGGATGTCCCAGAAGCGGAATGGCGGTTAGGGCATTTTTTAGATATTCAAACGATTTCTGGCACTCTTCTGTCCATCTAAATCGTGCATACTTGCGGGTAAGGGCTATCAATGGCTCAGCTGCTTGTGAGAAATGTATGATATGGCGTCTATAGTATCCTACGGAACCGATAAAGGAGCGTGTTTGTCTGACCGTCTTGGGGCTAGGCATTTCTCTTATGGCTTTGACTTTATCTTCATCAGGTCTGATGCCATCTCTATTGATAACAAAGCCTAAATATTTGGTTTCTGTCTTTAGAAACTCACACTTGAACAGTTTTTGAACTTTATTTGTTGATGTCTGAGTCTATCAAAAACTGTTTCAACTTTGCGGAGGTGGTCTTCCATCGTGCCTGCGGTATGTATCAGGATATCGTCTATGTATGCCAGGGCAAATGGATGTAGACCCTTTAACACTTCATCCATGAGTGACATATATGTTGCTGGCGATCCTTTTAGACCAAATGGCATAACATTCCAAAAAAAAACTTCCGATATGCGAACAGAATGTGGATTTCTGTTTTGCCTCAGGTGTCATGGGGATGCACCAAAAGCCTGACCTTGCATCAAGTGTGGTAAAGTATGTAGACTTTCCTAACGTCGCAAGTAGATCGTCTATCCTGGGGGAGGGGGTAGGAAATGACTTTTGTGATTTTGTTCAGGGCTCGGTAATCGCAGCAAAAGCGACTGGACCCATCTTTCTTTGTTACGATAACGATGGGGGAGGACCATTGGGATCTGGATCTTTCGATGATTCCTGCCTGTAGCATTTCATTTATAGACCTTTCCACGAGTTCTCTGTTTTTCAAGGGCGTATGATAGTGTTTCATATGTATTGGCTCCTCTGTGTGGTTGTTTGAATGTCCATTGTGACAGTGTTAGTTCTGCCTAATTCCATGTCATTGAGTGCGAATACATCCTGGTGCTTTTCTACAAACGTTTTCAAACGTTGCTTATTATCTTCTGTGGCATTCAGGGTTGCAAGTAACTGAGCTATTCTCTCTCTGTATTTATGATCTGCTATGATATCTCTGGTCTGTCTTGATGCCTCCGTTTCATTCCCATAATCTTGGGACATTTTTCTTGCATCTTGTGAAAATATCTGCTCTTGGTATGTGGTTTTCTTTTGCGTATTTCTTTGCCGTTCATTGGGCTGTGCTTGGTATTGTTTCCTCTGCCATGTGCTGTGTGCATTTCCATTTGTCACTGCATTTACTGTATATACGTTTCTAGTATTATTTCTGGGGTAGTCGTTGTTGTGCCATTTTTTCTGATTATTTCTGCCGTAACTGCGCTTATCCGCGTACGTTACTGTATTTCTTCTGTTTGATCTATAGGGCTGTCTTCTTTCCCTGGGCGAAAATTTTTCATTCTTTCTGTTTCCAACTTTGCTGCTATAGTATCCTCCTGTGCTGGAGTCATATAAGAATTCTTCCTTTTCTTCGGAACATTCAATTGGTTTTGGGACTTTATCATATCTACCTGTTTTTGAGTTATATTGATACTCCATGGGACATGTATCTCTGTCTTGTCGCTTCGGATATCCTCCTGGCAAGACAATTTCTGTTTCTCTGTTTCTTTCTGATATACAGCACTTCATCTTTTCTCTTGGTGTGCTGGGGCGCAAGAATGAGTAATTATAGTCATTCTCATACCGTGGCTGCCTTATTTCTCTCCTTCTTATACCTGGACTGGTTTGTTTCTGCAGTCTGGGTGGGGTATGCTGTGGTGTAACATAACTGTGACTGGTATCTCTGCCATTTTCTGCATATGACTTATAACTGTTTACCTTTCGTGTACCATGGTTATTTGTACTGCGATTTCGTGCACTATGTCCAGTGGGAGTGGTTGAGACAATTTGGGAATGGTCTCTATTGGTTTTAGTCTGTCTTATTGTTGACGTATCCACTTGTGCTACAATTGTGCCTCTATTTATAGTGGTAGTTTTTCCTGACATATTCAATATCATGATGGGGAAATCTCTGGACTTCGAGACTTCAGCGATTCCCTCTGTAATTTGCAACAATGGGTCATCAATAATGCTTTCTTCTGCTAGGGGCTGTATTTGGATTGATTGCCCTGGTGTTATGTACTCAGAATTTTTTACTCTGCCTTTTGCTATGACCAGGGAGTTTGGGGCCACCGTTATGGGAGCTGTAAGCCTTACCAAAGACGCTATGTGTATATCGTCCTGGAGATCGATATAAATATTGTTGACTTTGATTTTCTGGAGGTCATAGTATATTCTAACTTTGTTTTTGTTCAAGAAATCCCTCCCTAGGATAAGATTTCTAGACATGTCTTTTGTAATGACAAATGGGTGTTCAGAATTTGTTTCACCTAAAGAAAATTTTACCCATGCTGTCCCAACTGAATTTAGTCTTTGTCCCGTGACTGAGGCTAGGTGTGTTTTGGACTGTTGAAATCGTACTAAATGTTGGATCTTCTTGAAGAGCTGGAACCTAATAAGGCTGATGGATGCTCCTGTATCTACCAGTGCTCTATATTGTTGGCCCTGTATAACCATGATGCAGGAACTGGGGTCCGGATGTATTTTAGTTCCATCATGCAGCATTTCTTCATATTGTATTTTTCTGGATGGACCCACTTTACAATTTCTGTTCTGTGTTGTTTCTTTTGTTTTGGACCATTTTCTGTGATTGTTGCCCTCACTAACGGTCCTGTTTAGTGAGTGGCGCGGCCGTTTCCCTGACGCATGAGGGGTTGAGGTGTGCCTCTGGTATACCGATTTCTGGTGTAATCACGTGGGGGTGGTGCGGGTTGTTGTGGTTGGTAACCTCCTCTTCTGAATGGTGCATTATTGTAATTTGCTCTACAGGACTTGTAACCATGTCCGAGCCTACCGCATGTGAAGCATCCGTTTGGATTGACATTATTGACGTCGTTCTGCCTCTGTGTGGGGGGTCTATAATTGCGGGGCCTATCATCTCGTTGTCGTGGGCGAGTCCATTGCCTCCTGGCATGGTCAACTTCCATAGGCTCATGCTCATTTTGGTCCCTATATTCTGGTCGGGGTTCCCTACCTGCTCTTTGTTGGAACCTTCGGTGAAGATTTTTCTCTTGTATTGCTGCTTGGATTGTTTCAGCAATAGTCTTGGTGTCCTTTCTAATGAGATGCCTTCTGATATTTTCCGCCCTAAGGCCATCGGCAAATATCCCCACTAACTGTATTTCTACATCAGGTGTGGTAGGGATTTCTCCGCAAACGCCTCTTCTGCCATATTGAGGAATCTATCTCCAAAAAGTTGTACCGATTCATCTCTTTCCTGTTTCATGCTTCTAAGGACTGACCAAGCATGCATTTTGTCTATAATTTCCCCATATCTCTGGGTGAGCTCTTTTTTTAGGGACTCGTAGGTTTCTGTGGGGTACTGCTGGGACCTCCTTCTTAAAAAATCAGTCACGTACGAATCAGAACCTAACAGAGCGATTTTCTTTTTCTCTTCATCCGTTGTTGCCTCTGCTAGTGCCGCAAATTTTTCCATGTCGGACAACCATCTTCTGAATTTGTTTTTGTTTCCATCGAACGGCTGAACAATGGATCTAACCTGTGTGAATTTCGCGTAGTTGTCATTTTTCTGTATGGTTTCAGTAATTTGCCGTAGCGCTATCAGTGTTGGTCCTTCTATATTTTGTCTGTCCTGGGGCTGCAGTGGTTGTGCTTGAGCGAATCTGTTTTCCTGTTGCTGCTGCTGTTCTACCCCAAGTTGCTGGAAGTTTTCCATTAATTGATCCATCTTCGCTATTTTCTGTTTGACTTATAGTGGTGGGTTGTTTTTTTTTTTTTTTTTGCTTTTTAAAGAGAAATGGTCACGGCATCATATTACCAGATGTGTGGCAGTGCCGGGGTATGCAGGGTTTTCAGTTTACTTTATAGAGAGTAGGTTTGGTTAACTAGCCTTGACCGCTAGAGATATATATTCCTCTCCTTTGTAAGATTGGGTCACCAGGTTCGATTTTCTTCTCTTAGGTGTTGATGTAGCAAATTTAATTGAGATGGATAGATTTCTTAGCTTAATCTCAAACTGTAGAAATTCACCTTTTCAACAGCGTTTTGTTTCATGCAAATCTTTTAATATCGTTCAGCATGAAGTTAAATTTCAACAAAAGTCTGGAATTCAGAACATTTTTACAATAATAAGCACAATAAAGTTCTAACATATCAGCAGATGCTTTCATCGATGCAAAAATCCCTTTTGCATCTTTATCTCATAGGCCTACTCAATTTGTCAAATATGGCGAACTTTTTCTTTCTACCGTGTTCCTTCCTTTAGGTTAACGTTTTATTTTAGGTTCGACGACATATTCTCCAATGGCAAAAAAAACCTATCTGCTGTTGCCCTAAGACGCCACTAGGCGTAATGGCCACTGACTGCTTTGACGGTCTGTGGCTAAGGACAGAAGAAGAAGAAGAAGAAGAAGAAGACATATTCTCATCCCTTCAGATTAGTCCTTGATTTCTTTATCATCATAAGTATTCCTTGAGTTAAATATTTTCCAACACAAAGATATTTTCTAATCAGCATGGTTTGAGGTGTAGGACTAGTTTTGCAAATTTACTCAATCCTCGAACCTAGTTCTGCTGCAACCAGAGTTGGAAGCTCTAGTTAAAATATACGTTGAATGATAGTCACTACTTACGCAAGTAAGGAATATAAAACCACTCAATGTCCTGAAATACACATTTTATAATAAATGTTGAAGTTGAATTTCCTCAAACTAAGGAATATGTAGAGCTGGACCAGACACGTCCTCTTCAGTTTCGCTCCTTCATTCTAACTGCTAGATGGCGTCGTTGTTCTATATTCCCCGGGGTAAATCTGAGCTGTCCGATTGGTCAGGGGAAATCACCCAACTATTAGAAATAGCGTGTAGAAGCGACTCTGCCCTAAATATGTGACACTATAATTTATTATTTTCTGTTTCTCATAAAATATAAAATTATGGGGTGGTCTGTGCTTCCTCCGTCTTGTTAGAATAATAGCCTGTTTTCTGAATAAAGCACGGTATACACGGCTACACAGAGAAATTATTCCTATGAAATGGATCGGGCACACTCAGTGCCGAATTGATGCCTTCCAGGGCCCTAAGCACTGAAAATATTATGGTGACCCCCTCCTACTAAATGCACAATATGAAACTAACAAGAAAAAGAGCAATATTGTTAGACTGAAAATATGTTTCTACTATTTGAATTCAAATAACAATCATACTAAATGCCTGCTTTAAAATAGCTTCTGTGACAAAATTCAGATAGCGAAATCCTGTGATTAGAAAGCCTATGTTTAGAATAGACAGTACCACATTTTTTTTTTTTTTGGTTTAATTATAGTAAAATTCCAATACTTTACATTTGCTCACCCAGCACTATTGTCCTGCAATTAGAAATGCTCATGGACTGAACAATGGACAGCAGGATATCTATAAACCAAAAAAATGTGAAAAAACATCAGTGTTATCATAGTGATAATGGCGGCTGCGTATGGTATGAGAACGTACAAGATTTTATTCTAAAGCTAGCCACATACTTTTCAAGGCCTCTATGTGTTCGTGTAATTATTTTCATAGTCTTTATTCGCAGTACCGTAATGTGTGGGCACATGGTACAATGGTGATCGTTCTGGGAATCGTCTTTAAGGTAGCCGTAGGGTAGGATTTTATTAAATCTGGTGAAAAACTTCACTCTTTTTTATGTTTTTATTAAGCCAAAACCATTTCTCTCCACAATACATAGGTTTATATTAAGCCAAAACCATTTCTCTCCACAATACATAGGTTTATATTGTCCAGTGATGCATAGTTTTTTTACTTTTTAAGGGATAAGTGACCAGGGGGGTGATATTAATTTTCCTTGACAACGCATTGTTTACCCCTGGTTTCTGCAAACATTATGATTCCCACACTAAAAAGATGAATTGATAATCATTCCATAACTCTTCTGTACCAAAAAAAAAAAAAAAAAAAACACCAGAGAACCATTTACGGGAAAGCACATTACTCTCCGTAAAGTCTGTGTTCACTTCCTTTTTCAATCAACTTTTGCATTGAAATATAAATTCTATCATGCTCAACCATTCCTGTTCCACGTGTTTGAGGGAAAATGTAAAGCAAACAGGGAAAACATTAAAAAAAAGAACTAGGAAATTAATATAAGGATTGTAACGTTTATACGACCACTTGGCCAAGGTCATGCTTTGAATATGTGCGAAGCAACACAGAATCACTAACTCCATCACAAAATCTTCTGACAAAGCCAAAGTAAGAAGAAAGACTTTGAGAGGCATCAGAAAAGGGTTTACTGACAAGGCAGTAGAAAAGGAAGGGGATATGTATACTCTTGGAGGTCATTAAGATGAAGAAGTGCACAATATAATGTTTCGTTAACAAATTTTTCTCCTTTTTCTCACTTTCCTTTTTTAGCACGACAGGTACATTTTGATATGCCATATCTCAAGAATGAATTGTTGGAATGTTCTGAAACTTTGCAGAGTGTTTCTTAACATCTTAAACCTTGTCCTGAACTTAATTTTGTTTTGCCCTCTCAATTTGTTTTATTTTTACAGATGTTTTGCATACTTATGAGGTTCGATAAATTTCCAATTTTTTTTTTTTTTTAACAAATGGTCACACGTAGGACATGCTATATTTCTTGATATCCCACAAATTTAGGTTTAGGACATAGTGCATTCATTTGTGGACTTGTATGCATAATTTCAACTTCATATTGTGGCCGTTACAGCGGATGATGTTAGTGTTGATGGTACTTGTCGTATAGTGGGACTCGTCTCACTACCCGACAGTAGGCAGCTAGGTGTTGATGATGCTATGTTAAAACCAATCTTGACGATATAACATCAACGACATACAGATGATGAGATGGAGAACATCTGGCGAAAAGTACTGACCTCAAACAGCGGTGAACAACAAAGATGTTTATTTACAGCTAGTCATCAAATCCGCTGAAATCATAATTCATGCCCAACCTTTCCTCTGAGGCGGGTCATCTCCCATAATAACAATGTTCATAGGCAACTTTTAAAATAAATCTTCTCTCACTCCATTTTTCTCTTTTATATATATATATAGTCTGACGCTGTCTCTAAGATTACTAGGTCATCTACTGTTCTATTTCTTCTGGATTGCCCCTAGCTACTGTCTATTGTCTCTGCATCTAACACAACATACCTGTTCGTCTTGTAGTCTTGACAACTTTGTTAACACAATCTTGAACTGGCGACATTGTCTTTCTTGTCTTTATCTATCATCTATTAAAGGTGGCGTTTGATTGTCTTGTTGGTTCGGCAAAATAATTTGATAGAATACTGTGACCACAGCAACCAACCACCTTCAGTGGCTTGTTCGCCAGAAATATGAACCATCAAACATCGCTCGCAACTACACAACTTTAATACATAGCAAACTTGGTTTTTTTTTTTTCCCCTCGCATGAGGTCGCATATTCTTTCTTCGCATGAGGTTGCATTGGCACACGCCCGACCCCGGCCCTGGTCAAGACACATGTCCGAACACTAAAAGACCCAATGACACATGTGTCACTGTAGTGATCTTCTGTGTTCTCACACAAAGGACCTAATGACACATGAATGTCACTGTACTGATTTTTTTTTCCTCGCATGAGGTCGCATATTTTTTCCTCGCATGAGGTCGCATTGGCACCCACCCCAAACCCGGCTCTGATCAAGACCACATGTCCCAACACAAGAAGACCCAATGACAAACTGTGTCACTGTAGTGACCCTCTGTTTCTCACACAAGGGACCTAATGACACATGAATGTCACTGTACTGATCCCTTATGTTAAGACACAATGATCCCAGCCAAAGGCCGGGTATTAGGGCGCATGTCCAAATATATATATATTTTTTCCTCGCATGAGGTCGCACTTTTTTTTCCTCGCATGAGGTGGCATTGGCACACGCCCAACATAAACGCATGTCCCAACACAAAAAGACCCAATGACAAACAAGTGTCACCAATGATCCTCTGTGTTTTCACACAAAAGATCTAATGACACATAAGTGTCACTGTATTGATCTTCTGTGCCGGGCACATGGTTATATTAGGGCGCATGTCCAAATATATAAGACCCTTAGGTCTTGGAGTTTGCTATCCTACGCTAAGCGCGTTCCAAAATCAGAATCACTTCATCTTATTCCCAATTTAACATTCCCCGTTCTCTGCTAAAATGTGTTCACCCTTGCAACACTTTCTCGTGCGTATTTATTTTTATCACTCACCAAAATCTTTCAAGGGACGTAATTTAAAGTCCTCTCCCTTCGCTGATTACACTAAAAACCCATTCAATCTTCTTTAATCCCATTACCAAAACATTACTATGCAGATCAGTCACACCATAATTCAGAACTCACATGAAATACCAAACCAAAACACCAAGCTACCTCTCCCAAAAGGGGACCAGCGGAGTTACCTCCCTTCCCTCAAAACACTCTTCTGCTCATTTCACTTCCCCTTAACAAAGACATATAGTCTATTAACAACTCTATTTAACTTTCTTAAACCATTTTTCTGAACTCTCTTTCATTCTTAAAGGCCCAAGCTACCGGTAAACAAAAAATTATATGTTGAGAAACTGAGAAAACACTAAACGTACAGGAACATTGGCTCCTAAATACCATCGCAATAAGGAAGCTGAAATTTTTCGGTCATATAAAAAGACATAATAGTCTGGAAAAAACAGTGATGGAAGGCATGGTCCCTGGAAAAAGAGGAAGGGGTCGACCTAGACGACGGTGGACCCAGGACATCACAGAGAGTCTGAACTTGTCTTTGGCTGATGCAGGTCGACTTGCCCAGAATCGTGATGCGTTCAGAGCAGCTGTAATGGAGACAACATTCTGGAAAGAATACGTCACATGATGATGATGTTGAGAAATAATTAGGTTATGTGGGTTTAAAGTAATCGCTTCTCGGCCTTTTGGCTAAGATCAAAGTGTCATACTTTTAGGGATCATTTCTAGAGTATGCCGGGTCTTAGCCAGGGCCGGGATCACATAAAATTCTCACATTATACTTAATAAAGTCTTACAGACCTCATTTTGAACCACAGAAGGGGCATTTTTTTTAAAAATATAGAAAAAAAAATAAATAAATAAAGTAACCCTGCATGTTTTACACTGCGGTGGCCAATTTAAATAGCTAATTGGCATAATTATGCAATCACTATTATGGTTAGAATTGTCTCTTACCAAGGAACACTTTGACATATATAGGTAAAATGTAAAGTTATATATACGAAAAATTCATGTTTCTACCCTACGGCTAATAGCATATTAAACAACATTCAGTGCGAAAACAGGGAACTCGGAAATGCAGCAATATTACGGGAAGAAGTGGAAGAGGCTATATGTTCGATGAAAGGAGGGACGTCACCGGGTGTGGATAATATCCCAGCAGAGCTCTCGAAATATGGAGGACCAGATATAGTAAAAATCATGACAACAATTTGCCAGAAGATATGGAGTACAAAAAAATGGCCAAAAGAGTGGACGCAGTCATTAGTAATACCGCTTCCAAAGAAAGGAAATCTAAAAATGTGCAAGAACTACAGAACCATTAGCCTTATTAGTCATCCAAGTAAGGTGATGTTAAGGATACTCTTGAACAGAATAAAACATAAATCAGAAGAAATCTTGTCTGAGGAACAGGCTGGCTTTAGACCAAAAAGAAGTACCTCAGAACAAATCTTCAATATTAGATTACTGATCGAAAAACATCTCCAGCATCAACACGATTTATACCATATGGGAGCCGCGCTAGCGTAGTGGTTACCACGCCGCTCTGGCGACCGGGTGATCCTGGATCAAACCCGGGCGACGGCATTTGAGGATTTTTCGTCGACCGGGATTTGGACTGGATTAACTCGAGACCTGGCGAGACACATTTGAAGGGGTGTCGTCGACCAGGGACTGGTGGCTCCTCAGCCGACCCAGCTCTAATGGGTACCTCCGAAATCGGCGAGCATCTGCCTGAATGGCGAGGGACACCTGTCTCTGTACAAGAAAAAAAGGGATACTCACGTAAAATCAATGTCAGGTTAGACATTAATAATAACCTGAGATTTCGCCTCGAGTATTAGCGGGCGTACGAAAAAAAAAAAAAAACCATAACTTCATCGATTTCACAAAAGCCTTCGATAGAGTATGGCATGAAGGCTTATGGCAAATAATGAGAAAATTCAATTTTGATACCAACATCATAGATATCATTGAAGCACTATACAAGGAAGCAAGCAGTGCTGTTTTTGCAAGCAATGACATTGGAGAATTTTTCAAAACAACTGTAGGAGTTCGCCATGGATGTATCCTGTCCCCAGTGCTCTTTAATATATATCTAGAACATATTATGCAGGAGGCTCTCTGCGATTATAAAACAATCATATCGATTGGAGGCCGACCTCTTTTCAATCTACGTTTTGCTGATGATATTGATCTTATAGCTGGAACAGAATCAGAACTTCAAGACCTTACCTCTAGACTGGAGAAAGTAACAAGAACGTATGGGATGGAAATTAATATAGAAAAAAGCAAGATATTGGTGAATAGCCATAAGAAACATGTTCCGACCAACATTACGTTAAATGGGCAAACGTTAGAAGAAGTTAACACCTTTAAATATCTCGGGTTCACTATATGTAGTGATGGAAGATCAAGTAAAGAAATCAAGACAAGACTTGAGATGGCCTCAGCTGCCATGACAAGGCTGAATGTGATCTGGAAAAGTAACATCAGTTTTCCTGTGAAGATCAAATTATACCAATCACTTGTATTATCTATTCTCTTGTATGGGTGTGAGGGCTGGACACTCACTGCAGATACGGAGCGAAGGATTCAGGCTTTCGAGCATAAATGTTATAGAAAAATTTTGCGCATTTGCTATAAAGAGCACAAAACAAATGTCTATGTTAGAGAAAATAAACACCTATGCAGGCCACCAAGAACCACTTTTATCAGTAGTGAAACGTCGAAAGCTTGCCTGGTTTGGGCATGTAACTCGTCATGTCTCCCTTTCGAAAACGATCCTCCAGGGAACAGCCGAAGGTAAACGGAGAAGAGGAAGGCAAAGAAAACCCTGGGCTGATAACATCAAAGAATGGGCAGGACACGGTTTTTCCACACTTGTACTCATTGCTGAGAATAGAGAGCAGTGGAGGACCCTGTCTGCTGATGCTTCCACAATGGCACCCCTACGACCCATGACGGGTTACGATGTGTGACCCTACGGCTATCTTAACGATTACAGGGACGTAATGTTTAAAAAATTTTATTTTAAAAAGTATGTCTTAAAAACTAAATGAATTGTCTACCTTAAAACTAACTGACTCCTAATGCTTGTTTTCTAAATGTGTCCTGTCCAACGCCTTCGTGATACTCTCATATATGCGTTTTCCTGTCCCCCCTGTTATCTTTCAACTTGTAACGTTGTCTTCCTTTCGTTTGGGTTTTCCTTGTCCATTTGTTGATGTTTTCTTCCTACTTTATAGCGTTGCCTTCCTCTCGCTCAATCGCCGTCAACTGTTCCGTATATCATGTTTTACAACAAAGAGTACCTCTTCAATCGTCCAATACATTTTATCTAATTCATGAATTCCCTTTTCATTCTTGGCTTTTCTACTTTTTTCCCCCTTCTTTTTCATGGCATGTGCCCCACTTTTCTGTATGTTGTGGTGAAGTGGGATGTTATAAATATTTATAGGGGACTTAGTGTACTGACTGAGATCAGCTGTGAAGGTATCTATATCTAATAAGAGTAGTGTATTATAGATAACCTTACTTGCTGCCACATATGTATACCTCAGTCAGAATTATTCTGGAATAGTGTGATGACTACGTTATATGTCTAGGGTATGTGTATGATGAAGTGTAAGTCATAACAACAACAGACAGATAAACAATTTAATTTATTCCACCACACTTGACAACACTGTGACACTCACATACATAAAACACTCTACGAGGATATCTTAAAGGAGTCACTGATAACTTTTCAAATAACAATATGTATTCAGTGCTGTCATGAATGTATATGTGTCCTGATTCAAATACAAAGGGAACCAGGAATCACAATCAATTTTAATTACAAGTTATATGTACAGAATTTATTAATATGAATCTTGTAGTGACATATATTATTAATAGTATCCTATGTGTGTCAGTTATGTAGTAGTAATATGAGGTAATACTGGTTTTGTTTTGTTCAAGCTCTGTTGGTATTTGTCATCATGACTTCAATAGTTTGTCTTTATTGGAACTAGTATTGGAGATGTTCTCAGTTCCTGATATTAAAACAATTGAATTCCCCTCTTAATTTTATTTTACACTGTCATTTTAAGATGGGGTACATAATGTTGAGCTCCATGGCCACACTCTCTTATCTTTCGTGATGACTGCAGAAAAAGGCTCCTCTGCTCGATTACTTTAATGAGTTCTGGAGCCACCCCACTGGTTGCTATATGGACCAAGGAGTATGCTGTCCACCTCTGGCTTCAGCAAATCTCTGACCAGGTGCTGCTCAATAACTTTAAGACCACGGTCCCTGAAACAAGAAGGATGTACCTTCTACGTCATAACTAATTTATACTCTCTTTCTACACTGAGCACAATACATCACAAACATTGAGTTCAAAGCGTTAGGCCAACTGTCAGCTTCATCTGAAATACTTTATACCAGTATTTCCCTCCCTAATGGTTACTACGCCTCTGCAATTCCAGCATTATTTCTTTCTAGTCAATCATCTAGGTGTCAGTGTACTGTTTGGCCATTCCATGCAGTTTTACTTTCCTCCGACACCTTCTGTTCAGGCTGGAGCATTATAGGCTTTACATCATGTTTGCTACTGAACTACACATATATACAGACATAAATTATCAATTTACATTCAATTTTCATTAAAAGATATTGCATATTTCAAGCTTACCACAATTCATGGAATAATAAACAGTTTCGTTGACTGGCAATGAATATAGCACAACTCCGATCTGCCGATGTCCCAGGCTTTATTTTATAAAAATATACACTGGTGCTCAACGCACTGCTTCTTAGTAGGATTATTACAAGATGTGGCAATGAACAGACGCTCTGAATCGAGTATATTCGCAGCTCTACCCAATGAAACCATGTCTACACATCTTTTCAAAAAAGTACTCCTTTTCACGTTCCCCCTGACAACACAAGATAGTATTTATAGCCCGACCAATCGTGTTTAGTCTTACATTTGTTGCGCTCCAATCAAATAGGAGTTAACATGGTAGGCTATTTCCGTAACGTAATGTTTTTTCAAACACGTTATAAAAAAATTTTATGAGCAGAAATGATTTCATGCTGTCAGGCACCCCCACTATTTTATTTTGGTTATAATTTGGTAATTCCTAGACTATTTGCGTAACGTTTTACATATTCTTTGTCAGCAAGCCCTAAGGAACCCAAATATACAAATTTAAAAGAGCTAAGTGGCTGCGTTCAAAATGTGCATTTTCTACCACCTCCTGTTTACTTCCATCCCCATGTGGTGTCTGGGTACTGTCATGTTTTCAAACGTAAACCCATCTAATGTCATCTTTCCTAATAAGCGTTTTCCAGGTTTTTTAAAACCTAACTCTGGGAAGGTTAGTGTTTTTATCACTGTCCGTCTGAAAAAAAAGTTAGTGCATGTGGCCTTACACGCGTGACGGCAGCAATTGTGTATCGCGCGACGCGTGTTTAGTATTGCATGCTTCCTGCCTTCATTCGCCCCTCTCTCTCTCCTGCTTTATCTGTCTTTTAGTTACGCCGTGTATGGAATGAATGAAATATTAAATCTAGGTCATTGATCAGCTTGCGTATCTCAAGGTCAGTACACGTTTCATTGAAGAAAGCGGGTAATAATACAGTAGGCTTTTACTATCAACGTGAAAGCGTTACAATTTGCAGACGAAGCAGAAAACAAGGGGATTTCGAGTACAGTCATTGTGACAGCACTGTTCTTTTACCATTGCTCTTTTCTTTATTAAATGTATTTGTTAGGCTTCATATTTACCTGATAATTTATATATGTGGATTAGAATATTCCACGACATATGTCCGCATTTATAGAGCCTATTCCCGCTTGTTTATTGTCTTAAGAACACTCATTTTTGATTTGTTAGTTATTTGCTTTGATTTTAATATCTGCCTCCTGTTGTTAATGCAATTTTGGCTATTCCTACTGCCTTCTTGGTTTCTGTTTGACATCTGCCATGCACTGTTAATATGTGCCCAAGGTATAAGAAAGTTTTGACTTGTAGTATCTTCCAATTTATTCTTACTTTTAAAGTTGACTTCTGATCTGTTTTGTTAATTACACTAGTCAACAAATTTTCAAAAGTTATTTGTACCAGAAATTAAATATACCATTTCTTATTGATTTTGACATGCTGATTTCAAATATCATAATGAAATTCACCAATTGGCTCTTGGTTTTTTTTTAATGATGAATTTACATTACAGTGATACAAATATTGTATGCTTGTTTAATTCTCTGGGATGAACAGCTAGTCTTTCTACTTTAGCATTATAAAAATTGTGGTTACATACTCAATTAATTGATATTTCAACATAAAATGATAGAAAAAATAAAAACATTATTTAAAGTTCACATATCATGTTTTAAAAAGGCACATTTGTACCCATTCCGTCATTATTCAGTCGCAGTTCGAGCTCTCTTTGCTTGCTTCTTGTAGTCAATCGATGAGGTGTCTCTTGTCACAGTCCAACAGTAAGCAGCAAGCATTGAAGGGCTCCAATTGCCTTGATACCTTGTCTCCATAGCAGCAATGTCCTGGTGAAATCGTTCACCATGCTCATCACTGACCGCTCCACAGTTTGACGTAAAGAAATCCAGATGAGAATCCAGAAAATGAATTTTCAAAAACATGTTGCAGCCAAGACTCTTATACTTCAGAAGGAGATTTTCTACAATTTCATTGTAATTATCAGATCTGTTGTTTCCAAGAAAATTGTCCACCACTGACTTAAATGCTAGCCATGCTGCTTTTTCCTTGCCATGCAACACGCAAAGAAACTGTTCATCATGAAGAAGTTTTCGAATTTGCGGACCAACAAATACTCTCTCTCTTATTTTAGCTTCACTCAGTCTTGGAAATTTTCTGATGAGGTATTTGAAAGCCTCATCTGTTTTCTCCATTGCCTTGACAAAGTTTTTCATGAGACCCAGCTTAATGTGCAAGGGTGGCAACAAAATCTTGCTGGTGTCGACAAGTGCTGGGTTCTCAACGTTCTTACTGCCAGGCTGCAATGATTGCCTGATTGGCCAATGTCTTCTGATGTAATGGTCACTTCGTACACGGCTATTCCACTCACAGAGAAAGCAACAGTACTTGGTGTATCCACCCTGTTGTCCAAGCAAAAGAGCGACCACTTTTAAGTCACCGCAAAGTGACCAATGATGATGATCGTAGTTTATACACTTCAAAAGCTGCATTAATGTTTTCATAAGTTTCTTTCATATGAACTGCGTGACCAAATGGAATTGACGGTAACACATTACCATTAGTCAACAAAACAGCTTTAAGACTCGTCTTGGATGAATCAATGAAAAGCCTCCACTCTTCCGGTATGTAATTGATTTTGAGGGCTGCCATTAAACCAGAAATGGTGTGGCACGCAGAAAGGTCACCCTCTTTGAAAAAGAATGTAATAAGCGGCTTCTGGCGGTTCCTATACACAGAAATTGTAACATCTTCTGCCAGGAGATTCCACTTTTGCAATCTGGAACCCAAAAGCTCCGCCTTGTTCTTCGGTAAATTCAGATCTCTTACAAGATCATTCAGTTCACCTTGGGTTATTAAGTGTGGTTTAGTGGGTGTAGTTTGCTCAAAATCTGGGTCGCTTGAGGTTGATGGTTCAGGACCACCAATGTCCTCTTCTTCATCAGTGGCAGCAGCTGAAAATGATTCTGGCACTTTGGGAACTGGTAGGTCATTGCCATGTGGTACCGGACGTATTGCAGAGGGGATGTTTGGATATTCCAGAGTCCTTTTTTTCTTCTTTGATATACCTTTCCAAATTGGAGGGACCATGCAAAAGTAACAGTTGTTGAGATGATCAGTGGGCTCTCTCCAAATCATTGGGACTGCAAAAGGCATAGCTTGCCTTTTGCAAGTCAACCACAGTTTAAGATGTGCTGCACATGTATTGCAGCATATATGTGGCGCCCAGCTCTTATCTTGATCTCCTATTCTGCAGCCAAAATACAAACTGTACGCCTTCTTAATCACTTTAGTTATATTTCGTTTTTGTGATACAAATGTCACCTCACCACATATATAACAGAAATTATTAGCACTGTTCACACATGTCCTAGGCATTCTTAACTACGATACTTTTGATAAGGACAATGCACTAACTAATGGCAAAATTTTATCAGAGATAAGATATTTATACACAAAGGTGATGTAATCATAGGTAGGATTGCATCATCAACTTCTAGTTACATTTTTATTGGTCATTAGAAAAAATTATGCAATCGCCCACAACAGTTGCGTCATATATATGAATTGACCGTAATTAAATAAACTAGTAGCATATATCTTGAAAACTAGAGCCAAGTTGTTTTTTGGTCGGCCTCTCTTTCGCTTTCCTTCAGGGGTCCAAAGCATAGCTGTTCTTGTGATGGCATCGGGGTCTCTTCTCAGGACATGACCAACCCAGCTCCAGCGTCTGCCAGCTATGATGGTATGCATGTCCTCTTGCTGGCTACGAGTAAGCAGATCTTGGTTGGTGATGGTATTCGGCCAAAAGATTCGGTGAATTTTTCTTAGGCATGTTGTGTGAAAAGAGGACAATTTTGACATTTCCTTCTCTGTGACTCTCCAGCATTCCGCACCATAGAGAAGCACAGAAAGCACGCAACTCTGGTATAATCTTAATTTTGTGCTTGTGCTGTATTGGAGGACTTCCAGATGTTATTTAGGCTAAAGAAGGCTGTTCTTGCCTTATTCATTCTGATGTTGATGTCTTTGCCTGCCCCACCGTCTGGTGTTACTATGCTTCCTAGGTATGTGAAGGTATCTGTCTGTACCAGTTGCTGATTCCTTACTGATATGGGCTCAGGGTTGCTCACATTGAGCGTCATGACCTCAGACTTCTTTAAATTGATGTTCAAGCCCACCTGCTGGCTAAATTTATTAAGTCTATCCGTTTTTTCCTGGATGTGTTGATGTGAATGTGCCAGCAGTGCAATGTCATCTGCATATTCCAGATCTTCCAATGTTGAAAATGTAGTCCATCTTATTCCTCTTGGACTGCCCTCTGTTGTCTGGCGCATCACCCAGTCTATGACTGTTAAAAATAAAGTGGTTGATAAGGGGCATCCCTGTCGTACTCCTGTCTTCACCTCGAAGGTTAGGTTGCTCTGCCCAACACTACACGTAAAGTTGGCATAGAGGCTTTTTATGATTGACACTATGCAGCTTGGAATTCCATAAGCCCTCAGTATTTTCCATAAACTGTCCCTATGTATGCTGTCAAAAGCCTTTTCAAAATCAACAAAATTTATGTAAAGCTGTCTTTGCCATTCTGAGCACTGCTCTATAATGTTCCTGAGAGTGAATATATGGTCTACACATCTTCTGTTCTTTCTAAATCCTGCTTGTTCTTTCCTCAGTTTGTAGTCTACTGCCTTTGAAATTCTCTGTATAATTATCCTGCCTAGTATTTTGCTGGGAACTGAGAGAAGAGTGATTCCTCTCCAATTATTGCAGTCTGAAAGATCTCCCTTCTTGGGCAATTTGACAATTATTCCTTTGTTCCACTCTGATGGTGTTGTCCCCGTTTTCCACACTTGTGCAAATAGTGGTTCTAATAGTTCTGCTGCTAGCTCAGGGTCTGTCTTAAATACCCCCAAAATGCATTTAAGTTTATCTATGGCCCGGAGCTTTACCGTTCTGAAAAAAATCCAAAACATTGAGGTATATACCCCTTTGATCTTGCAGTGTGATGCAAATTTTAGCTTTTTTCGTGGGATGTTTGTATTTAAGATATCTCAAGATACAACTGATCGTTTTATGAAATTTGGCTGTTTCATTTGTTAACATTGATAAAATTGTGTCTTCTCTGAAGTGCTTTTGCCCATCTTGTTTTCCTGGTCCCTCTGCTGTCTTGATGAAATTTTTGCTTATCTTACTATTTTTAATATTGTTTGCACTTTGTTTAACCGCTATCCTTTAATTTAGTTATTTTTGTATAGTAGCATGTGTGGCCCTTGTAGTATCAGTAAAGTTTTTGAAAAACTGGTCTAATGCCCACATTTTGTGTTAAATGAGGTTTTGAGAAAATTTTTTTTACAAAATTTACACCCTCTCTCTAAAATCTGCTGTATTTTCATGTACTGATTCCATGTTCTGATCTCTAAGCGGGCAGCTTACTTTTCATTAAATTCTAATTTCAGCAGACTGCTTGCGCTTTTCGTCAGTTTTGCTCTGGTAGACATTTACTATGTGGGGGGAAGCGATTCCTCTACCCTCAGCAGACTTAGATATAGACTGCCTGCTTATTGGCCATTTTAGATTAGGATACCCTTTTTATTTTTGACAATGGTTTCTGGACAATCAAGGGAAGACTGAGGAGGAATTACTCAAATGGCAATTAATGTTCCTTGTCTTGACATTTGTTTCATATGTATCCAATAGATATAAGTCAGGATATCACATTTAAAACCTGCAGTGACTTTCCCAGCTTGTAGAATAACAGGCCACACACTAACAAACTTTACTAGTTAAACTACCAAGACAAATATATATATATATATATATAACGAATAAATACCACTCTCAGGTACAAGCATAAGTCAAGATGTCTCTGTCACCACATAATTATTTATTAACATTTTTCATGGCATACAATAATAGTCATGACACACATTAAACATCTCAAAAATAAAAACAACAACAGAGACAGACACTTGCATGATCATCTACAAAATGTCTTTCAATGCGAACAAGTAACCCGCCAAAAGATGACCAGAATGAATTATCGTGTACTCTTTTTGTTAGCATTGTTGTGATGACAGCATTAATTCTCCTGTGATTATTTCATTCCTTTCCATTCCAACTTCATTGGATCCTTGTAGTCAAATTTATCATGACTTATGGTCAATGCACCATGAAAAAACTGAAAGGATGCATGCTCTTTTAATGTGTGCACAATCTGCTTTTCACTGTGCAATGGGAGCCGCGCTAGCGTAGTGGTTACAACACCGCTCTGGCGACCGGGTGATACAGGATCAAACCCGGGCGACGGCATTTGAGGATTTTTCGTCGACCGGGATTTGGACTGGATTAACTCGAGACCTGGCGAAGACATTTGAAGGAGTGTCGTCGACCAGGGACTGGCGGCTCCTGAGCCGACCCAGCTGCAATGGGTACCTCCGAAATCGGCGAGTATTTGCCTGAATGGCGAGGGACACCTGTCTCTGTACAAGAAATAAAGGGATACTCACGTAAAATCAATGTCAGGTTAGACATAAAAATAATAACCTGAGATTTCGCCTCGAGTATTAGCGGGCGAACGCAAAAAAAAAAAAAAAAAAAAAAAAAAAAAAAAAAAAAAACTGTGCAATGTATAAAAAAAGAAGTAAAGGATCCCGTTACATGCCCAATTGAGGCATATTTTCTTGACCATCAGCACAATGTGTGCATTGTATGCCAATTTCTTATTTTCCAGAAAAAGCTGGTGGGATTGTTTCATCGTTGGTTACAAACGTTTCATTAAGACAACTGGTAATATATGGATAACTTTGGTAAGACATGTTTGAAAGAAGACACTGTTGAAGACATCATGATTCATGGTACCCAGAGGTATGTCTCTAACACCCAGCTAGAAAGAAATCTGTCTTAGTTGTCAACGCCAGTTATGTGAGGTCTGACAATATCTACAAACATAACTATTTATAGCTGTGTAGCCTACCAAACAACTAGGTCTTTTATATTTGAGCATGCGCCTACAGGATATTTGAAAAGTCACTATTTTAAAATCTGTATATCCTCACTTGTAATGGATATACAATGCTCAATATAGGAACACCTTATGAAATAGCTAAAACAACCATAAAAGCCATATTCACCCAGCTAGAAAGAAATGGGATAATGTGAGTGCCCAAGCCATAAAATTTAATGATGCCTACAAGGTCTTTTATATTTGAGCATGCGCCTACAGGATATTTTTGAAAACCAGCTATCTAATGGCAATGAGGACCAGGTCATAAAAGCCATTCATTTCCGTGCCCAAGCCATATAAAAAATGATGCCTATCACCAGCTATCTAGGCGAGACCAGGTCATCATTTTCCGTGTACACAGTGGACACAATGGATTTAGGTACCATCTATACCACAAGTACAGGATTCATACAACAGATTTCTGCACCTGTGGCACCAGCCCCATGACAGCTGAACATCTGCTGCAGTCCTGCCCAACATACAGCAATGAACAAAGTAGCATATGGCAAGAACCTACTTCTCTCCACACAAAAACTGTTTGGAGATGTCAGGAAGCTTAAGCCGACTAATACCTTTAATAGAGTCATTAATGTGGAAGTCTGAGAGCGAATAATGAGGAATAAGTAGTATATACATGAAACAAATGTCAAAGCAAGGAGCAATATCGGGCATTTAATTAATAAAGTTGATTTTTTCCTGAAACAAAATAAACTATAAAATGGCCAGCAATTTGATGTTACAACAGACAGCAAAACCGTTGACCACTACAGACATGCGTTGAACAGGCCAAATTTCATGTTGAGTTGTAATGTTAACGTGACACAGTAATGTTATCTCAACGTTTGATTCATATAAATTAGTTGGATAGGAGTGATGAAATAACAATTTCCAAATAAGAAGTGACTTTTCAATCACCCTGTGCAACTGACAGACCTTCTGTCTAGGTTAAGTGGGGCATGTCTCATCAAAACAAGGCAATACTTAACTAAAAATATAACTTTTCTCTCTAACAGATCATTATGACAACTGTTACCAGTTATTTAAGTTATATAAAATGAATTTTTTAAAATTCACAAAACAAAATATGTTACTGTACTACTTATATAGACCATATGTATAATCTTCCCACGTTTTTGCAGTTCACCTCAGCGGGAAGGTACACCCCATTTCATTCATCAACACAGTAAGCTCTTTGTTTACATAAGTTCTTGTTATGCAAATTTGAAAGGTTACATAATCATTAATTTTGTTTGGCAATTTAAATTCTATTTACATACTCAGAATTATATGTTTGGAAAATTCCAGAACAAAATCTTAACTGTGGCCAAGACATCCACCATAATGCTCACCACAGTGACATGTCATACTGGCCAAACATCTTTGTCAATGGAAGTGAGAAAGTTTTTCAATGTTATATAGAGCCGATGTTATTACACGGAAGCAAGTCATGAACAATCTGTAAACAGGCTAAAAAATTCTTGAAGGCCACAGATATGTAGTTTTGTAGAAGAATGTTAGAATACCAGACAGCTAATGAGGATGTTTTGAAAGTGTCCAGTGCGCAAAGGAAGAGTGTTACCCATATTAGAATCTTTCTTTGAGCATGATATGAGAAAAAGAGCTGAAAAATCCAAAGCAATGGAACAAACACATGATGTGATTAAGTGCTACAACAATAACAACATTTTATTAACAGCAAGTGAATTTAATAAAGTAATAATGAGCCTTAAATGTGTCATATCATAAATGCTTGTGTTCGTGCTACTGGCCGAACAGAAACATTTGTGAGAGTTTCCATTATGATAGAACAAAAATTGGATCACAGTTTTGATAACTGTAGACCAGGATAGGATTTTAGAGGGACTGGAAATAGAGATCCTGGCTACATGGTAAGTTGTATTTGTTTTCTGTAGTTTATTATGTGTATTATAATTATAAAGTAATGCGTCTTTTGCAGTTTTTCTGGGGTTGTGCAGCGCAAACCCATTTTACATTTATATATGAATGGGAAAAACCTGTTCTTTTTAATGTTTCTCATTTATGCATAGGTCGGAGGAACACCTTATCATGTGAACAGAGAACACTCTATTAGGTAAACATCGCTGACTACAAGATCTTGGCATTTCTTGCATGGCAAGTGGGTAAATTATGAATAAAATTACTTTAACACACTTTTATAATCATTTGTCTTAGATGTCACGATAGATGACCTAGGTCTGAAAATGTACGTGAAAATAACCATTCTTGGTATGTACATGGTAACACACACTTTTAGTTTAAATACTTCTTTGTGACCTTTATACAACACATCACTAACATTATCATGTCTTGCTGCTCAGCTGAGGTTGAATTACGCAAGCTTTCAAATGTGATTCGCAAATAAAACCTAGACTGCATTTGAAAGTGTCAAGAAATTTCATCAACATGCTGATTTATTTTAGTATGTACTAACATGAAATTGTTTCCCTTTACCGTTTTAAGTTATCATGGTGACACTTAAATCTATATTCGACAGGAATGAATTCATCAACAATAAAAGAGAAAACACACTATGTGGTTCCCGGGGAGTCTCTGAGGACAGAAGAAAACAACAGCGTACTGCTCTCACCCGGCATGTCGTAACGTGATGACACTGTGCTTGGAGCTGGCAACTTTTCTTCACAAAAAAAAACTGCTAAAGTAACTACAATGTAAGGGATATAAGTGCTTTTGGTGCAGGCTGCCTGCACGGGGACCAGCTGTAGTGGTGACCACATACAACACAATAAACAAACAAAAAAGTCAAAATAAACATACATTAAAGTAAAACAGAACATACATGTCAAATAATAATGAGCTTTAACCAATTTCAGGTTAAATATATAAGCTTGATGCTCTCTATTTAATACTGTCATTGAGTTTTTTTAAGTATTCTTTGGTAACAGATTCATTCATTCATCAAGTTTAAGCACCCTAAAGAGCACAGACACTTAACAAACTTATAGAAAGTTCTCCTGTCTTAATGCTATCAGCTCAAGGTCTGTCCATGTTTTCCTCATCTCTGTCACTTCTGTCTCTAGCTCTCTTCTCCATATGTTATTCAGTCTCCCTCTGCCTCTCTTACCCTGGGGTCTCTTACCCTGGGGTTTCTAGAATAGGGATGGCCTTATAATTCCAGCAACAGTTTTTCTCAATGTGTGTCCTATCCACCAACAGTGTCATCTTCTCATCTCTTGTTCCGCTGGCACTTGTTTGGTTCCACTTTAGCGGTCTTGTCATAACACTTCAATCCTTCTATACTACCCAAGTACCCATTTAAGACAGCCTCTAAATTACTGTATTGGAATCGTTATTTTATCATCAATCTTTTAAAGTTATTATACATTCACAACGGTTGTAACTGGAAACTACAGCATATTTTGTCCATTTAGTTCTTTAAGCTCCTGAATGATCCATGGATTATCCAGACTGAAGGCATTTGTGCAATCCACCTGCTGTATTCTTCCTTATATGTCCTGGCATCCAACTTAAGAACACTGAACTAATTGCCATACTTTATCTACTTGCTATATTCTTCAATAAATATTCTGGTCATTCTTCCATTCACTAACACTAAAATAGATCTCACACTCTGAAAAATGTTCTATCATTATTCTTTCATGACAAATTGAAAGTTTGGGGTATAGCTTGTCCCTACCAAATATACTGATAACACTTAGGGAAATAAAGTCTGCAGTTTAACTGGCAAAAAGCATGCATCAACAAAATTAAAGCATGTAAAATAATTTGTGCCATTCTAACTTAATATTTTAAAATATGACAATAAAAATAAACAATATGTTATACAACAAAAGAGTGTTGTAAGTGGGTAAAAGCTTATTTTATATCAGATTGAGCTTTACTTCTGAGTCCTTCAGGTTCTTTACTGCATATACTCTAGTCCTTTGATTGTTTATGTGGTTATGCCTACTTATCTACACTCCTGAATCACTTAAGTCTGTTTTGTATGATGTCTATTCAATTATTTTACATTTGTAAAATTGTTTTTGACACGTGATCATCTGTGCTAGCATTGTCAGCCCTTGAAATTCTGTACCATATATGCTCCTAGACCGTCTGTTTGGTTAAGCAGTTAGGGCACTTTACTTTCACAGCATAGCTACTAGGTTATGGGATCAAAACCTGCTAGCATCAAGCTCTAGATTACCCAGCTGTAAATGGGTAACTGACTGCTCATGAGGAAAGGAAAGGCACTGAGGAAGGAAAACGGTCACCCCACCTCATAAAGAGGCTGAACCTAGCATAGTAAAGTCTCTAACACTTCACTCTGCTAGGGCAGTTTCTGCTATGGGACCACCTTTACCTCAAACACTCTTCATCTTCAGTGTTACAGACTACTCCTCCACTTTTCTTCATGATGTTTTCAGCTCATTTTCATCTTGTCTCCTTTATGGTTGTGGTGTTACCAATGATACTTCCATGTATGCTAATATTGTTCTAAAACTAAGACCATGAAAATTCTCAAATTACCAGCTTTTATAATGCAGGATGTACCAACCATGTGAGAATTAACAAGACTAGTCAGGAAGATTGTGTAAGACATCCTGTTGGACACAGACAAATAATGAGACATATTATTTGTTTTTTAAACATCTCTTCAAGGGAAACATTCAGAATATTAATGGCAAAGAAAAATGTCATGGAAGAATTATCAGGAAACATTGTCACACATCCATAAAACATAGAATGATAAATATTTACACAAACAATACAAACAAAAAATGTAAGCAACTAATGTTCACATCACAAGAGGTTGTGTTACAGACTATGACTTAAGCCAGATACACAATTTTTGTATTTTTAAGAAAGGAAAAGTAAGCATAATATAATGAAATGTGATTACATTTTTAACAAACAAAATGATATAATGAACTGTTATGTAAATTTTTAACAAATACATAACAATGTTAACATACTGAAGTGTGATGTAAGTATGTAACAAACCCATAATATACTAAAGTATGATGTTAGTTCTTAAAAAACATATAACACATGTAAGTGTTATGTAAGTTGGCAACAAACATATACTCAAATGTTATATACGTTTGTAACAGACATATACTACAAGTGTGATGTAAGTTTGTAACAAACATATACTGAAGTCTTATGTAAGTTTCTTACACACATATTGCACAGTGAGTGCTTGTTTGTTCTAATTCAATTTTTTTTTATTTTTTGAAGTTATCGCTACAAATGGTAAGGGGCATAACAAATCTACCATGTAACATGTTATTTATGGTGACAGGACCCCCTGTTAAGTTGTTCAAGAACTTAATTTTGGTCCATGTCCTATAACTTTTAATATAACTATAAATACAAAATGTTTCTTTTCTCAAAATGTCATTTCTCTTTGGAGTTAGAACAAACAAGCACGCACAACGAGATATACTGAAGTGTGATGTAAGTTTACAATTAGGACATAACAACCCCATCGAGGCCAGCTCCTTGACGTGGAGATGGGGCTCAAGTACAGCCATCAGCGGCTGAAAAACCAAGACTGGCCAGGCCCTCCTACACTCGAGCAAGACCACAGTCTGCCCTAGCAAGTCAAGGTGCTGAAGACGGAGGCAACCAGCCAAGAGGCGCACCACAGCAATCAGGATGCCACGCACATGCGCTATGGAAGTATGCCTATATCTGCAAAACGTTATGGCACTCGCCCTGTGACGGACACCCATGCAGGAGCAGTGCCGGGCCCTCTGCCTCGGAAGGGCCCAACCCCTACTACTGGGGGTCCTTCTCAATTGCCCCGTGGAGCCAGGAGGCATGAGAATAGAGCTACTGGCCAAGCAAAGAAAAGACCATTTAAAATAATGCACTGGAATGCTGAAGGCGTCAATAGTAAAAAAGACGGCTACAGCAAAAAATTAGAGCTCGAAAATATCTTGAATAACTACAAAAGACAGTGAAGTTTATACAAGAAACAACATTGCAGATATAGACAATATAGTTCAAGCGAACGAAAGAAGAAGAAGAAGGACATAACAACTATCATGCAGTGTGATGTACAGATCCTTCATAAGACTCAATATGATCAATCATGACAAAAGTTATGAAATAAATGGAAAGCTGAAAGTATAGAATGGTGTATATAATTTTATTCTATAAGATAAACTGTGCAGAACTCGCTATGTGTTACACATTCAAAGAGACCCGATAAATGAACTGGGTCTTCAAATATTTTTTTAACACATTATATTGACTAGTCAGTAACTCTCCGACCCGCAGAAATTAAAAGCGAAGATATTCCAAGATTAATCTTTCTTAGTACATTGGGCAATAAGTCGTATGTATATTTCTGTCAACGCAATAATAATACGTACTTAATACAAAACCAGTTTATTTGAAACTGTATTACCGTAAGCACACTTGGTGACTCAAGTTTTTCATTAATCCAACACTGCAAGTCAAATGATTCTCTCTTCAGGCTGAGTTTATGGTCGTAGCAGTTCTGTAAGGCTGTAAAGATCTTTGCTACATAGCTCTTAATGTTAAAATTAGTGTAGAAAATAAACTCCTTTTCTCCAAAAGCGTCATCATCATTTTCTTTAGCGCTTCTTACAGACTTGGAGCTACCACTGTAGCTGGTCCATCTTGCAGGAAGCCTGCACCAAGAATTCACATGCACTTGCAACAGTGGTTTCTGTGACAATTTATTTGACATGACGAAGTTGTCAGCCCCATGAACAACCTCGTATTAGTGGCTTTGAATGATATGCTTGAGGGTACAGTAGCCCTGTTCTTTCTTTATCTCTTCAGATACTCAAGGAACTACCCAAGTTTTCTCTTAAATAATGAATTTATCTACACTATATCGTTTCGGGGGGGGGGGGGTGTACCTCTCTCTCCGAGGAGCAAAGAGAGAAGAGAACCACTCTACCTGCTGGCGTGTAGCACAAGGTGCCTATGGTCATCCTATACATAGGCTTAGCAACAACTGAAATGCTCTAATGAGGCTTCCTACATGAAGGCCAACTGCAATGATGGCTCATGCTTCTTAAAGACAGAAAGAGTATTTATTTATTCATTTCATGAAGTTATCTCATTTCACTTCTTTTAATTGTTCACTTGCTGTTATCTCATTTCACTTCTTTTAGCTGTTCACTGAGTATCAACACTGGTAGATTGGTTAGACATTTGCTTCTTGAGGCAAAATGACCAAGTTCAAAAACAGGCTGCGTTACTGCCCTATCTACCCAACTGTATATGAGTACCCAAATTTGTTCTTGAGTTAGGGCAGGCAAAGCAGCCAGGAAATGAATTGGTCATCCCACCTCATAAAGCTGAGACATTGTATAGTTCTAACACGTCACTCTCTTTCGGCATCATCTGCTATGGGATTATCTTTTTAAGTTGTGCATTACGTCAGGTGACATTAGGAGCGAACTATACGTCTGGAAAAAAAAAAACTAAATAATAAGCAAAAACTTTAAGATACAAATGCTCTTCTTCAACAGCAACTATTAATGAACTCCACAGCGACTACTTCTAGATTTCACATTGCTGAGAAAAAGTACTAGCTTTTCATGCTTTTACAAGCTCACAATTCCCCAAAAACCAAACTGTGTAAGAGTAAAGTTAGCTACCATGCATCCAATTCATGACTGCCATATGTTTTTATTTAGCCTTTTTTGCTGCAACAACTATTTTATGACATCTGTTCACACAATAGGTTACTAAATTACAGAAATGACCATGACATATCAATAAATCAATGATAAGGCAACCAACGACAAAAAACAGTTGGTCTGTTGCCTTGAAGGATTTAAAAAAATGTACTGACAAAATGTATCATGAAGATCCAAATCACATGCCACATATTTTATTTTCAAAACATCAAAGTAACAGTCACTGCAACAACAATCAAAATAATCCAACATTAATCAGATACCAGAGCTACAATTTATCGGTTTAATGCACAAATATTATAATTCAACAATGCAGAACACATGGCGAATGACCATAAACTATAAGAAATAAATAAAATATTTGCTTATGAAACAGATCCTACAAGACTTTAACCAAAAGTTATCTGGATAACCAAACTGAAAACAAAAAAATGTAATATATACAGATTAAGTCAATAACTGACTGACAAGGAGTAATCACTTTTAATCTGATAACCACAAGACTGTAAAATTAGCAAGTTACACAATCTCCTCTTTTTCTTTAAACATCCACATCATGATACTGGACTGTGAATAAAATCATGAAAGAGGTAACACTAACACACAAAACAATATAACATAATACTTCAAGCACAGACTGAGACAAAATTAAATATTTTCAAAATTATCAGAGTTACCACACAATGTGCTCTCTAGAAAAAACTTACTGCAAACTCCTCATATACTCTAATCAATGCATACAACTCTAAAGTGCTATTTATTCTTTATGCTGAAGGAGGCCCGTAGTAAACAAATTCTGCCATTAATTCTCTAAATTTTACAGAAATTTATGTTAACAGTTTAACTGACATAACATTCTGGATTATAAACAAATGATACACTGATATAAAGAGGAAAATGTCCATGCTGTCATCATCATCACCCTCCACTCCGAAAGGAGCATAGGCCTTCAACAAACACATGCCAAGTCCTCCTTTCACGTGCCATCATCTCAAGTTCTTTCCACATTCTCCTCATCATTTTCACCTCTGTTTCCAGCTCTCTTCTCCATGTGCTTCTAGGTCTACCTCTACCTCTCTTGCCCTGGGGGTTCCAGAACAAGGACTGCCTTGTAATGCTATCAACAGGTTTCCTCAGTGTGTGTCCTATCCATCGCCTTCTTCTCATCTCTTGTTCCACTGGCACTTGTCTAGTTCTTGTCATCAGTTCCACGTTAGTAACCTTGTCATACCATTTTAATGCCTCTATTCTACGTAAGCACCCATTTATGAAAGTCTGTAGCTTTTTGGTTGTTGTCTTTGTTGTTCTCCATGTCTCAGAGCCATACAATAGGACTGACTTCACATTTGAGTTGAAGATTCTTATTTTCATGTTGGATCCGATTTCTCTTGATCTCCATATATTTCCCAATGCAATGAAAGCTCCTCTTGCCTTTTGTATTCTTATTTTGATATCGCTGTCTGTCCCTCCAACTTTGTCTATATTACTGCCAAGATATGTGTATGATTCTACATCTTGTATTGGTGTTTCTTCAAGTTCAACCCTGTTATCATTACCTGCATTTATTCTCATTATTTTTGTCTTTTCCCTGTGTATTTTCAGACCCAATTGCTGTGACCTCTCATCGAGTGTTTGTCCATGCTGTACTGTGTTTTTATATACAGGTTTTACTAGTAACCAATGAATAACAAACAACAAAATGAAAATACAGCATGTCTCAACATTTCATGTGAAACTGCAAACAGTGGCTACTAAATCATAATCAATGACAGTACATCTTGAGACATCACAGGTAATACCAGAAACCCTACCAGTTTCAGTAAAATAAAAACCCCTGCATGAAATGTTTAGCCTCAATTTACACAAACCAAATTTTCACATACAGCATGCAAAAGTAGAGAAAAAAAGTAATACAGAACTTTCAATTACATTCTTATCTACACCAACTTCTGGAAACTTACAAAATAAGGTTTTATGAACCATTAGCATAACATAATTAAAGGTTTGATACAAAATGTACAGAAAGCACTGAAAGACAATATCAGTATGACTTTGTGGAGACAGTGTTATGACCAGTGAATGGCAGCAATTTTTGGAATTTCACTGATAATTGCCTAAAACAGAAATATCATGAGAGCTGAAGTCAAAAGAATATTGTACAGTCCTTCTTGGCATCAATAAACACGCAAGCACAGGTATACATCTCAGTTTATTTGTAAAACTGATTGAATACCGTTTTATTGGTTTATATACATCTCAGTGTGTGTCTGTATGTGCACATATGTGTATAAGGTGGTCAAATACGAGTGGCTAAATTGATTTATGTGAATTCCAGCAAGGTGAAAGGCTTATACAAAACTTCAGTCATTCATGTATTATTAGTAATGTTCTGGCGAGTGGATGTGTAAATGATGAATTAATGAAGCTAATCTCTTTCATGAAGCTTGCTACAGGAACTATCAGCATTCATATCCTTTGACATTCTGCTGAGTGAAAATGAGCACCTCTTGGCTTGCCCAGAGCGCAACGATGTCATTTCTGAACCACGCTAACAGATTTAAAAACCAGCTAAATAACACTCCATCTAAGAAAATTGAAGCCAAATCCAAAGAGAAACAGGAAAATATATCACAGTACCCCCTCTTTTCATTTTGTCAATGAGATAGCCATCATTTTCAGTTACCAGATCAGACAACTTCAATGCCACTGTTGACACAACAGAACAAGTTATCTGTCCTAACAATTGTTATATTTAGTATTACTGTCATCTCTACACCTCATGGTAGAAGGGGAACGACTAAGTAAGTATTACTGTCTGTAAAGTGACAAGTCAGATCTAGTGATAAAGCAAATGTGATTCCAAATAGTATCCAGTTTCCTAACTCAAGTTTCCATACAGTACATCATTTAAAATGTTAAACTGGCAGATATGGAGGTAATAATAATTTTTGTTTCTTCTTTAAATTTGTTAACATGCTTCTCTAATGGATATGTTTTTTTTCTTCTTCATCTTGCTGAATTGATTATTATTCTCAATTCTTTGAATTTAATTTCAAATTTTTTTAAAACCAAATTAACAGTGTTGCACAGGGCATTAAAATGGGCCCCAGTTAGCATGCCTGTTCACGGACCACTTTGAATTCCTGGTTTTAAAAAGTTATAATAACCAGATTCCCAAGTTTTACCATCACTAGACTGATGATGGCACTGGAGTCACAGACATGCACAAGAAGGACCACAGCAGATTTACAGACATGTCAATAATTTCAGTCTTGCCATCAAGTTAACTTTTCATTATTTCCATCTCTTCTTGACCTCACTGTCAGGTTCAGTCTTAAAATTTATGTTTATTACAAACCTAATGATGCTCATGGTTTTCTCCTTTACAATTCCTTTTACCCTAACATGTAAGACTCAAAACATTCCATCCCCATTGCTTGGTGGTTAAAAAAACAATTTCGTCACTTGCCTAATCTTTGTTCTGACCCTGAGATACGTCCTTTTGGTTGCACACCACAGAGATAGGAATTTCAGTGGTACATCACAGAAATAGGAATTTCATTTTAGTTCACAGCTACTTGGTAAGTAATAGTCCTACATATTTTATCACTAAGGCTTTTCATTGCCATAGGTGCCATACTTGTCTGAGTACAAAAGCAAAGTTTTTCATTTCTGAAAGTTGTCTTTGTTATTAGGGAGGCTTTCACTAGTGAATCCAGGATCTCATCTATGGTACTGTTTGTAAAAGTTGTGGAATTTCTTATATTGGGGAAACAGGCAGGTGTTTATCAGATAAATTTAGGGAACAGATGACAGACTTTTTATCATATGACTAGTTGCTGTTCACTTTAATGGTCCTGAGCATTCAGGAACTTCCTAAATAGGTTATTTCTATTCGCTCATTTAATATTGGTGATAGAACTCACTTTTCTTTGGAGAATCACCTGATTTTTTAAATCGGTTGTTATTCCCCTGATGGATTTAATGTCCAGCACCATTTAATTTAATTTCTGCCTCCACACGGTTGTTCACTGGATCAGTGACTCCCTTCCTTTCTTCATCCTTTTCCTTTTCAGATTATTCATGTCCTGTTGTTGATTTCATATTTTTATTCTCTGACTCTCCTTTTTATTTCCTCTGACATCTATTACCCTTGGTTTCAGTTCATAATCCTGTTTATGATGACCATATGTTGAGATGACAATGGTTCATCTCAGGACACTGCTTTTACACCAAGCCATTTTTTAAAATTTGATATTCTTTGCAATGTTACTGTAGTTAGTTTCTTTGTGTCGATATTACTTTTATATTTAGTTTTTACTTGTTAATTAAATATTATTCTTTCCATGTGTCTCCTTGTCCTTTTGTTACTTTCTAATAGCCTTTCTATATTTCTTATCTTTGTTTCCCATTCGTCAGCTACACTGACGAAGGGTAATTCTGAAATGTCAAATCTTTCAAGTGTATTGCCCATTTATAAAAGTGACTCCTTAACCATTTTTCATTTTTTTCCTGCAGGATATTTAATCACAATGTATCTCAATGAAAGACACCACTGTGTACTAAAGAATGTTAGACTTTGTAATGGAAATATTTGCAAGGAGTGAAGAGAAACATCAATGGATCTACCAAGAAATATATGAATAACGTCCACTGCAATGAATTACATATACTTACTAAAAGTGGACGCCACACAATTCTGTGTATTTACAATTCTATACTGATTAAATACTGACCCAACCATCCATTTCTATTGAAGCATTAAAAAAAGAAGGAATGTAACAAATCACCGTTATTACGCCCTGTACTTTCTGAAGGATGGCACTAGAGACCCCCATTTTTCTACTTTCATTTAAAAACCCTTCTAAAACACTGTTCATAATTAAGCCTTGTCCACTCCAAGATGATGCAAATCAACTGCAAAATATTTTAAATTATATAATAATGGTTCAGAAATATATTCTATACAGACATAATTTTTATCCTACGTCATTCAATAAAACACTGAAGTGAAGAAAAAATAAAATAAAGTTCATTTAAATGTAATTAAAATATACACATGTAACATTTCTTGCCCGTTCATACTTACAGTATTTATTCAAAGCAGAAAATAGAGGACAACACGTATCACTTAATAACTTATGTGCTTCTTTTCCTAAGGGGCATTTCAGATCACAACCACATGATGACAATATTGAATGAGGGGGACTTATCTTTCATAAGTGGATTAATATTCAAGAGCAAAACAAAACTGTGATACAAAAATAAATTCTTGAGATGATATGATATTCATAATGACCATATTTCCTCATGCACTTTCCCACCTTGTTGTAATTTTCTCAAAACTATTTTAATGTAATTTTAGAAAACAATCCACCACGCTAAGCTTTACACAGCTTGACAATATGCTACTAACAAGGAGTTTAGCAAAGGGTGTCAACTAACGTACAGCCTTCACATTTCGCTATTAGTTTGATTTAGCATGATGGCTTTAGCATTTAAAATGCATCAGTAATTAACTGGACAGTTTTATTACTAAAGCCACGCTTTCTCATTAGAACATTTTAAATCACAACATATTATAGGCACAATCCACATATTAATTTTTTTCCAATCTCTCAGCACAGTACATCAATTTAAAGGTTTTCACAGTTAAAATCTATGGTGAAGCATTTATGGGGTTGGAGACATAGGTGGTACAATGCACATGTAAATATGGAATCCATCATGCCTAAGTACATAAATGAGAATCATGAGGAAAATCACCAAAACCACTAATTTCATGCAGACACGTGTCATGAAACACTGTACATTACTTAATCAAACATTGTTAATTATTATTTCAACATTAACTATGAACATAACACAGGCTGACAAAAGTAGAATAACTCAATCAGTGGTTTTCATTATTTCATGTTCAAACTTAGAACACATATACAGTTTATGAACATCAACAATTCTAAGAAGACAGAATATGAGAGAGACAAGCCATTGATATCCACATACATTTCATCAAGAACAAGCTCATTACTGGCATTTTCTGGCTTTTGAATCAAACCATTTAACTAATTTAACAATAATTTCCTTGACCACAGATAGACACCTGAACTGTTTAGTGACAAATACTGAAAAAACAGATGACCTGTGCAGAGGCGTACTCAAGTATTTGACACCTGGGGTAGATTCTACCTTTGGCACTTCCTTTCCCACAAAGAAACACAAGGGCAAGTATATTTTTAACAGTAAGTACTATCATAAAAGTGTCAGATGGCACACCCCTCCTCACTGTCACCCGAGGCAGAACCCCCCCCCCCCCTGTCACTACGAACACCACTCCCAGGCAGACACCCCCCCCCCCCCCCCCCCCCCTCCCCCCCCAGGCAGACCCCCCCCCCCCCCCCCCTTCAGTTCGCCACTGGCTGTGTCATATTATCACAACTTATAATACACTGGAGTTTTACAAAAGCTTTTGAAATTTTGACACCATTTCTACATCTGAGCATGCAGTGTACAACACCAAAATAAAATTGTTAACAGCTAGATCCCATGAATGTCTACATATATAAACAGTTAAAACGCTGTTACACTAAATAAAAACATGAAGAAATAAACATCAACAAAATATGACATTACAATGGACTAACTTAAGAAACATTATTACCTTCTTTAAGACATAATAATACTTTCATACAGTGAAAGAACGAACTTCAAAACAATATTATTATAATAACAAAATGTAATAAAATTTTTTTCAATTTCTTACTCACAGAGGAACCGATTCAAGCCCAATTCTACCAAGGTGAAGATATTTTATTTCTATCAATTTGTACGTGAAGGCATTTCAGCAAATATTGCTTCTGAATCAATTATTTTTTTTTACACCTTGACTGCTTTATAGCAATATTTAGACATCAGGTTTTTGTATTCATGTTTGCGACATGAATGTTGTCATGATAAATATATTCTTTGTCTGCTTTCTGATGACTAGCATTATCATGATGATTATGACTCAGAGCCTCCAAAGTGGAATGTACATTATTATATTTGCCTAAACAGGATTTTTTTATATGAACTTACATGTTTGACATGTGGCTGTTTAGCATTGCATTTTAAGCACTGCAAATTTTTTTCTTTCAAATTCTGGAAAAGACAAAAAGTTGTTTTCTGTTTATGTGTATATATATATATATATATATATATATAGTACTGCCCTTTATGTTTTATAAGGAGTCTGCACCCCCGCCCCATTAGTTTTTTTATTCCAACTGATGAATGTGCTAGTGCCCCCGGCAAGGGATTACAATAAATGTATTTCGATATATTTAATTTAAGTGATGCAATAATGCAATGTGATTGAAACCATGTGCAAACAGTGATTCACCTTGATAAAATTGAGTAAGGAACTAATGTCAAACAACTCTCTCCTCAGGTGGAGATGGCTGCAAAGACAAGGTGGCAGAAACATCTTCCAATGGTATGTCATTGGCGGCACCAAGGGACAGGTCAAGATCCTCAGTTGCTGCTGGGACAGATGTTGTGTCCTCCACCACCAAATCGTTTTCATCTTGAATAGATTCCTCTGTGGCCACTAGTCAGTTCACTGCAAGTTCAACGTTGATGAACTGTTTCAGGCGCTCAAGATACTGTCCGTACAGTTCTACATCATTGTGGCCAGCCCCTTCCACCCACAGAGGCTCCACTGTACGTGGGCAGCGCTCATATATTGTCAGACCGTGAGAAAAGTCAATTACTTCATCTTCTGTTCCATGAATCACTAGAACTGGAGAAGTAATCTTCGGTACCTTGTCAATGCTGGAAGCAAAAATGAGTATTCTTTAAACATAGTGATGTATTTATTTGAAGTTCGCTGAGTATAGCAAAAATGCACAAACAAGCAAGCGGAAACCATAAGCTGACATTAGCACTTCATTCACCCCAAGCTAGTTGAGTTATTATTGCAGCAGAATGTGAAACAAAATTTTAGTTATAACAAGAAAACAAAATACAAGTCCGTATCCTTGAATCCAAACACCCGAAAACCTTAATATGTTTTTGCCTACTTTGGGTGATTTCTGAACACATTTTGGCCCTAAAGACGCCAATAGGCGTGATGGGAAACAATGGCAAAGAAAACCTATCTGCTGTTGCCCTAAGACGCCACTAGGCGTAATGGCCACTGACTGCTTTGACGGTCGGTGGCTAAGGACGGAAGAAGAAGAAGTGGGCAACATCTGAAAACCGAAAAAATCTGATTTCCAAAAAACGGAAGATCATGACTGTGTTGAATTCAGGAACCCCCCCCCCCATGGAACACTACTTCAATGTGAACATAACACACATCACTCAAATGTCTCACATCAAAGTTTTAGAGGAATCCAACAAACATTATGTTACAAGAATCACACTCGCATTAAATAAAACAAATAGAACTGCTTATATTTTTTTTTTAAACTAAAAATCCTTTACCAATAAATCCAGGGATTCAAGATTACAACTTCACGCACCAGGAGGCAGGTCCTATGCTCTTTGTATTTTAAAAATTCTCCCCAACTGTAATAACCTTTTTATTAAACTCATATCATGGTTACCTGTCCTTAAGGATGAACACTGTTCATTGGTATTTTTTTCTTTACCATCGTTAGTGTTATGCATTCTAGTCTAGTCTTTAAACAATTCGAATGCACACGTAAACCACTACTTTTCCCCCTCATAAAACAGACAGGAGCATCTGCACAAACTTCAGTTAAAATGACACTGACAAGAATGGAATGAATAACTGAATAAATACTGTTGGTAAGCCAAATTTACATATTACTAAACTTACGTAAAAGCTAAACAAGAAATATCTTTAAAGCAATAATACTTTAACAAAAATGTTTTCTGAGATGTAAAGCAAACAAAGCTTCCTAAACCTAACCCCAAACCCTTTCAATGCATCTCTGAATTATTTTTTAAGGTCGTCTCAAACAGACGGCCAATTTCTTCATTTCAACCAGCTTTTCCTAAAGCTTAAAGAAAATAAAATGCCTGCGACTTCATACTTACACCATCAGCATTAGCAGTAATTGTACAAACCTTGGGAAAGCATCAAAGAACCAGGTCCTTTTAGTCTCAGGAAAGGCAACACGCATGCCTGACATCAGTGGTGAATGAAGAATAACAGCTCCAACTTCATACCGTGATGCTAGGTCTATAGTAGGCACAGTACCTATACTTTGACCATACAAAATAATGTTTTGTGGACTTATCCCATATCTTGTACGCAATGCCTGCCAAGCTGCATCAATGTCTGCATAGATGTTTTTTTCTGAAGGCTTGCCTCCGCTGGCTCCGTAACCTGAGTAATCAAAGCTGAAAATGTTACAATTTATTCGTGAACCTAGCCCGATATAGAAACTACTCATTTGGCCTAAATCAACAGCATTTCCATGACTGAATAAGATTGTGAACTTTGCGTTCGGCGTGCATCTGGCAAACATACAAACGATTCTATTGTTCTTGCTAGTCCGTGTGTAGAACACCTCAATATTGTCCAGTTCTCTTTGACTGTACTGCCATTCCGCTCTCTCCAGGAGATGTAAACTGTATCGAGATCCAGTCTCATCGGAAATCAGGTCGTATGTCTTTTCTGGTGGTAGGAATGCAAGTTTAGCCGCTATACGTGACGGACAGGGTGGACAACAAAAAAGGCAACACAACTCGCTGAACGACAACCCGTTCATTGTGTCTGATGATGGTGAAGTTGATGCCGTTTACAGGAATCGGTGGTGTGGGTAACTTCTGTCACCGAAGACAATCAGCCATTCAGATGTAATGAAATAAAGTAGCTGCCGTTATAAAAGAGCGAGGAAGAGTACTAAGGTTGTACTTTTACACTTAACATTTCCTTCTTTTGTTGTCTGCCACAAACGCCATGTAATGACGTCATCCCGGAAATAGAGGAGCAACAATTTTAACATTGCCAAGTTTCCGAATTTTAACATTGCCGGCCAAGTGTTTGTGGAATAGCCGCGATGAGCTATGGAATTGAGGATGGTAATTTTATATGGAACAACATTGTTACTTTGACAACTGCCCCGGGTTGGAAGAATGCATTAAATACATCAAAAGGAGGCTGACACCTGAGTCATGACCTAAGTGGGCGAGCCTCCCCCCTCCCCCATATAAGATAGGACACTCTATACAGAGCGATACAACAGGAGGCAATCTGATCATCAGAAGTGTTCCCCCCGTCGATCAAATGTTTCGGCCCCCTTAATTACGGTAGATTAATTGGCATGGTCTGCTAGAGGTTAGCAGCATGCGATTTTAGGGGTTACAACGTGTAATGTAATGTAAAAGTATTATTAGTCTAGTGAACGCTGTGACGTTTCAGCGTTAGTAGTCACGCACGGTGACCAAGAGACGGGACCCTTTTCTAGACGACCATCGAACCGAGAAGACGTGTCCTTGGAATGTTATATTGCCGGGCATGTATTGCCGCACAATTATATTGTATTAAATAATGGACATGGGTCAGTCCAATGTGATGATGAAGAAAGATGAAGTTACAGGTTAGTAGGTAACTAAACCTTGTCAAGATGAATTTATAGTCCGTCTTAGTTCTACTAGTGCCAGACGCATAATCTCACTGTCGGTCGTTGGAATTACCAACCACGCGTGCATACAGTTATGTTGTTCTGACTATTATGTTTTCAAGCTACGAGACAAAGGACTGATTTGTAAAGGAATAATATATGAAGTATGAACTGCAACTTATTATGTATAATTCTTCATAATGACCATGTGTGAACTGTTCGTGTATGGAAGTGATATATTAAATACATGTGGACTCAAGGAATGACTTATCAAGTCTCTAACGTTGGACTTTGATTATATTATGAAGTCGACCAATATTCTATCCCACCTTCGCGTAATTTACCATCAATAGCACGATATCATAATTGACTGAGAAGGACCCCCTTGTATAAACAAGCAAACTCTCGCATCAACTGGGAACGACCACCAGTAACAATGGTGCCCCAGTAACAGTGGTTGGCCATCGCGGGGACGAAAGAAGAAGGAAAAATTTTTCTTGTTTACATGTGTTGCCAACTGTTTACGATTACAAGCAAGTCACATAATTTGCATAATACTACGTTGAACACATGACTGCGGAATGCAAATCTGACGTCACTACATCATGCGTGGATGCAGCGCTTCGAAAAGAACAACCGTCAACTCATTCCAGTTTTGATTAATATTTGCTTAATCAAGAAGACCAGACAAGAGAATACTGTCATCAGCCAATCATGAGCAAACAGTACTAGGCACTAGTCTAGTCCGTTGATGAACTTGACATCGCCGGAGCCTTCTAAAGATAAGTTTAGACTTAGGACGATTGTCATTCATTAGCACAATACTGAGTCCATGTTTTTTTTTTGCAGGCATGTCCTTTCTATTAATTATTTATCGATGTTATATCTGTTTTTTTTTTGTCCGTTGATATTGTCCTTTATTCGTGGGTATGGATGGGTGGCGATTCGGAATGAATAACATGGCTCTAAGGATGCCGATATTCATTCTGAATGTTCCTTAAGGCCGTTAGTTAATTGCTTTTAACGAAGAACCCATCGACGACCTTCCGATGATTTTCGTTCGTTCGTAATTGCAATTAATTGACCTTGCATGTTAGATGTCCAGTCTAGTTATAATTGGGGTATTCTAGTGTATTTTGAGTTTTTATTCAGTTTTGTAATTTTGACCTTACTTCTAATTTTTATTCAGTTTTTTGTAACAATGTTTGTAACCTATCGTGTTTTTCTGTCCTTACTGACAGTTGTACTACTTTTTGCTAAGGACGACTATCATTCAGTTTAATTTTTTTTTTGTACAACCGTCAATGAGTCCATGTATACGTCATTAATTGTTGTGTACGCAGCTTAACTTTCTATTCAGTTCATTCTTTAATCTCTCACTTCCGGTTTAGTCACCTTATTTATTAATGCAGTTTTATTGTGAAAATGTCTTTGTTGTATGGTAATACTGTTCTGTAATCCTTGGTTAACACATTGTATTGTTTGTTTTCATCTCATCCATTTATAATTTAATATTAATGCTATAATTTATTCATTAATAATAGTGTAGAATAATATGATTAAATTTTTATGAGTTTTAATGAGGAATTGGGGACTTTGTACCAATTTGCAGTGGTAGTCCAAGAAATGGGCAATGCACTTTATATCTCATGATTAGGGCATAATATATAATGATTAATTATTAAAACTTTATAACATATTAAGACATATTTAATGTTAATTAGTACACTTTCTCAGTACTACAGTGTGAACTTAATAACTATTAAGATTAAATAACCTAATTATTTAGGGATATAACACATAATTATTGAATACTAATATTAAGTGCATGATATAATTTGAAAGCTATTGCTAAGGCAGAGAAAGAAGAATTAAGAAAGAAAAAAAGAAAGAGGCAAGAGATGAATTCCTACGGATGGAAGAAGAGAATAAATTGAAACGACAGGAAAGCAAGAAATGGAATTGCAACTTGAAATTGGAAAAGCAAAACTTAATTCGCAGGGGCTGCAGCAAGAAAATATTGCTCAAAGCAGAGAAAGACTTAAGGGAATTATTACAAGAAGAAGAAAGACCGGGGCCCGAAAGGGGAGCAAGAGATGTAAATCCTACGTATGTGAAGAAGACTAAGAATAAATGGGGCTGTTTACCCCACAGGAAATCATAATTGCTTCAAGCACATTGGGCTGATCACCTGCTTGCCAACCAATCTGATTACGGAAACAATGATAGATTGTTTGGTCTGTTTTTGTTCCACAAAGACGCCACTAGGCGTGGTGGAAACAGCGATAGATTGATCAATTTGTTGTTGCCCTAAGACGCCACTAGGCGTACTGGCCACATACTGCTTTGCCGGTTGATGGCTAAGGATGGAAGAAGAAGAAGATTACTTTAAACTACCACCGTTCAAATTACACGTGGACGACCTATCATCGTGGCTGGCGCGCTTTGAGGATATATGTAAGGTCAATAACCTTGACAAAACTGCATGGGCACTTAAACTCAATGAATTTCTGGATGGAGAACCTGCAAGTGCAGCACAAAATATTGATCCAACATTAGTCACAGACTATGAGGCCATTAAGACGTTGTTATTACGTCGTTTCCATTTGAACGAAGAGGCATGTAGATTACGTTTCAAAAGTTTGTTGCCAGATAATAATAAAGACTTCACAGGGTTTATTGCTAACATACGCAATACTTTTAACAGATGGGTTGAACTGGCAGGTGTCAACAAATCTTACGACAAGTTAGTCGATTTGTTATTGAGGGATAAAGTGTTGTCGTCTGTCAGCCCACCATTCTTTGCTTATCTGCAAGAACGGAAACCAGAAACTATTGATGAGTTAGAAAAAAGTTCTTTAAATTACTGCACCGCTCATCCGAATGCTAACATTTCTGGCTCGTTAATAAGAGAACCTCTACCTGTAGCCTCCAATATGGCATATCATAGTAAAAACAAACCTAGAACACACAGTGTGGACAGAGGTAGGTTCAAAGGAAACTATGACATTAATTTTCATAAGGGGCGTAATAGTTATAACAATAACTTTAATAGAGGAAGACCACAAAACAGAAATTATTCACCTCAGTCCAGATACAACAGTAATCCACGTAACTCAAGTTATAATCGGTCATATAATTATAATAATGGTAACAAGTGGAACAATAGCGATAATTATAACTCGAGACATCGAGATAACAGTTACAATAGAGGACAACAGGATAATTCAACTAATTATTCTCGTCATCGTTCTCATTCTCGTAGATCGACAAATTATAATCATAATACAGGGGCAGCCGTTACTACTGCTACAACCCCTGGGGTTCAGAGTTCACCTACTAATAACAAAATACAGTCTTCGTCTACTTGTTTTGCAATGAATTATAACGTGGCAAATAGTTGCCCAACATGTAATCTTATATTTCAGAAGGCAAAAGAGACAGTTCTGAACTGCGGACACATTCTACCAGAAGTCAGTCTAGCAGTCAATGACGGAACAGGCTCGCTGATCTTCAACAGAGGAAAAGTTAATGGATCCATCGTCTCAGTTTTAAGAGATTCGGGATCAACCACGATCGGAATCCGTCAGACACTTGTTCATCCAAATTGTGCAACTGGAGAACATGTCAGGTGTATGACCTTTGGTGGAACTATAGAATATTATCCAACTGCCATTATACATATTGATACACCTTTTTTCACAGGCAACGTTAAAGCATGCATGTTAAGAAACCCAATTGCCGACCTTATGGTGGGATGTATACACGGAAGTAAAGATTGCACACCTGAAGATATTATCAAATGGGAAAAAGATAATCTATGCATAGGAAATGCAGTAATAACCAGAGCACATACGAAACAATTAGAGAATATGGACACGGAAAACAAGGAAACAGACAAACATGAAAGTATCGAGGTTCATTCTGCTATTGACCGAGTATCCTTTGCTGCAAAACAGAAGGAAGACAGGTCATTAACAAAAATTTTTGCATTGGTCAACAAAGTTGACAATCTTGCTATGAACAATAATAATAAACATTGGTTTATTATTAAAAATGACATTTTATTAAGATGTTTTATGGATAAAACTCATGTAAGACAACATTCTAAGTGCGCAGGTCACATAGGATATACTCGGACACGTTTGCGATTATTATCTTCTTTTTTTTGGCCGGGAGTATCACGAGATATTTCACAGTACGTACGCTCCTGTACGATATGCCAAGAAGTGAAAGCACGAGGAGCCTTTCACACGGCGCCTATTCAGGCTTGTGACATATCTGTGAGACCCTTTGACAAGATGGCCATTGATATTATTGGCCCACTTTTACCATCAGCCACCAAAACAAAACAGAAAAAGAGGTTCCAGAAGTGCCACTGGTTTGCTTGAGAATGGCAGATTTCGGCCTTGGCAAGCTTGCTGGTTACAGCAAAAAGACCAAGGTCTGGAAAACATCATTGTATCTGTTGAAAGCATGGGAGTGTGTTTGCTGTATCCTGTGGGATTTCACTTGAAATGTCAAACCTTTAAAATAAGGGGTTCAATGCTGCAGTCTGGACAGAAAAGTATAGTTCCGAAAAGGAGGAGTACTTACTCTTGTAAGGAATAACATTCCTGCACACGAAAGGAAAACCTTCATGGATGGAGCAGAATATCAGCTGCTGCAGATAAAGGTAGACAAGATGGAAATTGAACTCCTGAACTATTACTGTCGAACAGGGTTTCTGGAAAACCCCATGTGTCATTGTTGTGGTTGTAGGTCATATGCTGACCAAATATAATAGGTTGGTAAGTCTTTAGCACATTTGTCATAGTTGGATTTCTGAACTTGCTGACGATGCTGAAGTTGATCATATCCCTGTCTCAATGTTGTGGACGGAAGTGGACCTTAGATGGTAGGATGGTCTTTAATTCTTCTATCAACAGAAGTTCTGCTGGACTGTCGATCTTACTGTCTACCGGTGTTAGTTCTCCATCTCAAGAGTGCTAGGTGTACATCCTCTGTTCTTGTTTTCTTCATGAGTGACTTGAACTCTCAGTATCTGCCCAGCCATTACAAGATGGAAACCATTAGATTTAGGGTTTATTAGGTGATGATGTTGTGAACACGTTGCTGTCTACCCTCAAGGTACAGAACAGAGACACTAATGAAGTGGTAAAAGACTTCAACAGATGCATACTACAAGCTGCAAAAGAAACCATTCCCAAAGGATGCCGGCGTAACTACATACCATACTGGTCCAGCACACTCCAAGAACGTCAGGAAGCTATGGACAGGGCTAGAAAGAAAGGTTGATGCAGAGTTGCCTTCACTTGTTTCACAACAAATGGAAAAAGGCTGTAGCAGAGTTTCAGAATAAAGCTAGAAGAAAAACGTCGATTGGAGAAAAAATCGGGTTCGCTGAATGCTTGAGAAAGGGCAGGAAACTTTGGAGATTGGTAAGTCTCTAATGCAAGATTTCCTCATGTTCTAGGCAGATTGAACATTGGATTTTACATAGTTTTCAGAGGAAAACAAGTGCAGACTTGTTTATAGAAGATACAGTTCAAACATCTTTCTTTGCCCATTAACATGTCTTCAATACCAGAGGTGAGATATTAGAAAAGAAATATGATATCGGCAACCATGGGACAACAGATACTCCTGCCCCAATGAGGGAACCCATCACACTAGGAGAACTACAGAAGGCTATTTCCAAGCTTAAGTTTCATCGCATGTATCAGTTCTTTGAAAAGGTCACCCGGCTTCTCTGATGTGTTCAAAATCGCAACGAAATGTATGTAAATTGAGGTCAGCAGCAAAGCAAAACTGTTGGTATTTCAGTCTGCTGAGAGTTGCAAGGAACGTATATCCCCAATGTATGGAGATAAGCCATCACAATACCCATACTCGACATTGAAATGTAAGACCGAAATTGCAAGTTTCGGCCAATCAGTCTCACAAGTCTGTGTTGGGAAGACTATGAGCCATTCAACCACAGATTGAAATGGTATGAAGATTCTTTAATGAGTGTTACTGGTCCGGAACAACAGATTCTAGAGACTTGTTACATATGTAAGCTCTTTACTTACTTGGTCAAGCAATAGAAGATGCCTTCCAGGAGAAGAAAAAGGTCCTAACGATCTGGGTCGACTTCAAGCAGGCCTTTGACAAAGTGTGGAAAGATGGCCTCATTGCAAAACTTAGGAGAAGTGGAATCCAAGGCAACATGATGAAATGGATCCAGTCATACTTGCATAACAGGAGAACAAGAGTGAATACTCTTGACCGGCACCTGTGTCTATCTTGAAAAGTGTTTCTTTCTTTGTGCATTTTAATTCCTGGTATTCGGAATTGTACCTTGCAGAACAGCCTGCGTTCTCTTTGTTCATTACTGACCTGGTTAGTATCTTCACAGTATCACAAGTGGAATGGATCACTTTCTTCACTGGAGTCAAGGTCCTCGGACATCATATAGTGTGTTTGTTTTGATGTCTCTCTGCTGGGAAAGATGTGTTGAGCACTGTCTTGTTTCACTCTTAAAACATAAAAATCCAGTGGCCCCTCTTTCTGCAGTAATGACATGTAAGTCAGCTGGACAGTGGTACACCTAGTGGACAACCGTGATCAAGGAAGATTTAACTACCCCACCTATCTTGGGGTGACATTTGACCAAAGGCTAACGTGGAATAAGCATATTGAAAACGCAGAAGAAAGGCCCGAAGACGTCTAGGTTTATCAGCTTTTAGCAGGTGCATCCACCTGGGGCTGCTAATGTAAACCTTTATAATGCTGTAATTTGTTTAATGTTTAGTTTAGTTGCTTGTGCCTCTGGTTCATCAGCTGCCTTCACTGCTCATCTGCAGTCTTTTGTAGAGTTGTTTGCGTAAATCAAGCTCTCCTGCTTCATTCAGTAGCCATTTACACCACTCTGGCATTGGCATTGAAGTGCTAAGAAGAATCTGTTCAATAATTCGCTCTTTTTCTTCTTCGTTGCTAAATTTACATACTCTTGTTTTCTCCTACATGCGAGTGAAGAAATCATCTAGGCTTTCACCACGTTTCTGTCGCAGGTGGTGAAGCTCTAATCTTGCCGCTCTAAAGTTTGTGTGCTTATATGACAGCATCAGAAGCTTTTGAAGAAACACGTCCAATATGGCTACGGGGTCAGGTTGCAACCGTGCCATGGCGGTACAAATTAATACATCAACCTTCAGTGGTCTCAAAGTGGATGTGAGTATAATGAATCTGCAAAAACGAACTTACATTGAGTATGTCCAATGCTTCCCGATCAATATGGAGTTAAGGTTTGTCCTTCTAGACCAGTGGTCTTGGAATATAGATCTATGCGTTGGCGCCATAACAAGAAAGCTTCACTCTTATCATCTTGACCGGCAAATCTCATTTGCGGTGCGCTGCGGTAATGTTTAGCTGCCATTGTTGACCTCGATGACGAAAATTAGCCGAATAAACTGTACTCACGTGTTATCGTGTAGCTGTTTTGCGTCAGTCCGGTATCGACCGCTGCCACCATGTAATGTTATGATGTATGTATATAATCATTACCTCGTCATCTACACAAGCACACACATGTTTCAGAGAGCACTCAGTAAAAGCATGTTCAGTTCGTAGCCATGTTTATTTACAGAATATCGTACATGTGAAGATTCGCATATTATTACAAAGTCACATTATTGGTTGATCATATTATTATTAATGCTATCCATACTATCAGAAGAGAACAGAACCATCATGGTACCTTTTGCTTTTAGACGGTACATACTTCAACACGCACATGATTCTAAGTGCGCAGGTCACATGGGATATACTCGGACACGTTCGCGAGTATTATCTTCTTTTTTTTGGCCGGGAGTATCACGAGATATTTCACAATACGTACGCTCCTGTAATATGCCAAGAAGTGAAAGCACGAGGAGCCTTTCACACGGCGCCTATTCAGGCTTGTGACATATCTGTGAGACCCTTTGACAAGATGGCCATTGATATTATTGGCCCACTTTTACCATCAGCCAGAGGACATAGATTTATTCTCACGTGCATCGATTTATGCACACGATGGCCAGAAGCCATCCCATTAAAAACAACCACCACCACAGATGTAGCTGATGCACTACACCTAATCTTCTCTAGAGTAGGTTTTTCTAGAAAACTTTTGTCAGATCATGGATCTCAATTTATATCTGAGACTATGACTGAAGTAATGAAGACTTGGCAAATAGATAGAAATCTCAGCAGCATTTATCACCCAATGAGTAATGGTGCTGTAGAAAGACTTAACCGCACACTCAAACAAATGTTACATAAAGTTACAGTTAACCATCCACAGGACTGGGACAGAGTACTACCAGCCGTGTTATTCGCTTATCGAGAGGTGCCACATGAACAAACTGGCTTCTCTCCGTTTCAGTTAGTCTTTGGCGCTCCGCCAAGAGGTCCTATGGGACTAATAAAAGACTTATTGATTGACTCCGAGATGACTCAGGATACCCAGTCATCTTATGAGTATGTAATTAATCTCCGGAATAACATTATTGATGCCTGTAAAATGGCAACAGCTTCATCAGAGGCTGCTAAAGCGAAAGCTAGAACTTTCCAAAACAATAGTAGACGATTACGTCAATTATTTCCAGGAGATCAAGCATATGTGTTATTGCCACATAACAATAATAAATTACTCATCTCATGGAACGGTCCATACCAGGTTATCAATAAGATTTCTGATGTTGATTATGTCCTGGACATTAAGGGACATCACAAAATATTTCACATAAATATGCTCAAACAATTTCATACTCGACCTGAACATCTACAAGCTATTTTTCATGAACTAGAAGACACTTTCGTACCTAGATGTCACTATTCTAATTTGTCTGTTATCCAGGAAGAAGAATCTTCTTTTCCTGAGGTACAGTTAACTTTACCTGTACCTGTAGTACAGCCTAGTGAATCTTGGCGGGACGTAACCATCTCTTCGTCGGTTACACCGCAACAGCATCAACAGATTGCTGAACTTCTACAATCTTACCCAGATGTGTTGACCGACGTTCCAGGTCGCACATCAGTCATTAGTCATGACATCACTCTTAATGATGATACTCCAATTCGGGTACATCCATATTCTGTTCCTCTACACTTTCTTACTAAAACTACTAAGGAACTTGAACAGATGTTATCTTTAGGAATTATTGAAACTAGTAATTCCCCATTTTCTTCTCCATTAGTTATTGTTCGAAAGAAGGACAATAACATTAGACTATGCGTCGACTATAGAAAATTAAATGCACAAACGATAGTTGATAGCGAACCACATCCACTTCTCGACGACTTACTGCCACGTCTATCGACAGCAACTATATTCACTAAGATAGACTTAACTAAAGGTTATTGGCAGATACCACTAACCGAAAAAGCTAAATACTACACAGCGTTTTCCACTCCGCAAGGTCTATACCAGTGGAATGTTATGCCTTTTGGGCTTGTTAACGCTCCAGCTACCTTTGTTCGCATGATGCGACACATTTTTTCAGGTAGACCAGACATTATTACATACATAGACGACATATGCTTATTTAGTTCATCTTTTGAGGAACATTTTTTGGGTCTTGAATACGTTTTGGATACATTAAGAAGTAACAATTTAACTGCTAAACCCACAAAATTACAAGTGGCATTTCATGAAATAACTTTTTTGGGTCACATTATTGGAGCAGGATATATCCAAACACTACCCAGTACAGTTTCAAAAATTTTAAACATTTCCGTTCCTCAAACGAAGAAACAGGTTAGAAGCTTGTTAGGTCTAGTCCAATATTACAGTAGATTCGTACCTAACTTGTCATCTATCACGGCTGTCTTGTCCTCATTATTAAAGAAGGACATGCCAGTGAAGGTGACATGGACTAATCAATGTGATAGAATTTTCCATCAAATACTTGATATATTTTCAAATCCACCAATTTTGAGACTACCTGATGCTTCCAAAAAGTTTATTCTCCGCACAGATGCGAGTAACTACGGAATTGGCGCATGTTTGCTCCAATATCATGACAACATCCTCCATCCAAACTTGTACGTCTCACGGAAACTGAAACCACCAGAAGTAAAGTACTCCACTGTCGACCGCGAACTTTTAGCATTGGTGTGGGCAATTACGAAATTAGAGAAGTTCCTGCTGGGAGCCCCTTTCGTAGTACAAACAGACCAGAAGGCCGTAGCATCACTACGACGGGCGAATCATAAAAGTCCAAAGCTCACCAGATTCGCCATTCTCCTTCAACCGTTCAACTTTACGATTGAGTACATTTCTGGGACAGACAATATCGTCGCAGACGCACTATCCAGAAATCCTTTGGATGTCGAGTAATCAACACTGACACTTTTCTAATACGTCAAAAAATATTACGTGTCACAGAAGACTGAACCCTATCGCGAAATTCTTAACATGGAGATAAACCTTTGCTTACGATTCAACTAAATAACTTGTACAGACAAGTGCGAAACGAAATGAACTAAATCAAGAGACAGTATGTTCGTATTTTACGCCGTGACTTTGGCTAGTGTCCGTTCCGGATAAAACTGGTTGAAACAACTTTGAAATTAATACTTGATGACATTTCGAACTAATTGAAACTTGTGATAGGAACTCTTGGACGTTAAGAATATCGATACTTATTCTGAATCAGAACACTTAAACAGTCTTCTCTTATCGGAATTCACAAGGATCAAGCCTACGTATGGATCATCATATCCAACTTTAATTAATTTTAATTAAGTACATTAAAATAATGGAAATTAAAATGAAAAGTGAGATGAATATGAAAAAAAAAAAGAGATGAAATTTGAAAAAAAATGAAAGAAAGAAAAAAAAAATAAGAACTCACATGATTCTTATATACTATTATTGTATGTAACTATTATATTATATAGTTATTAATTATGTTGATACTTTTCGTACTATATTATTGTTTAAATTAGTTAGATAGTTATTAACAACTTAATACTACACTTAATTGATGTCCAACACACATAACTAAGTTAAATTTATACATTACTTTCTTTCGCTACTTTATTCTTCATTTATTTATTTCTCTCCTTAACATATCCTTTCATTTCTCTTACATTAGATTTTCAACAACTTTATTCTTATTACACACTCAATATAATTAATTAGTTTAATTTTAACTCTTTAGATTAGTCTGACGTGACATTTCATTGCGACATATTTTAAGTTAATTATTTAATTAGATATCAACATTAGCCATTCTCTTTTAATTCATATAAAATTTATGTATAACATTTATGTATAATATGATGATTAATATATTAGATGACTGTTAGTAAGTCGACATGACCACGACACTGTTCTAGACAGAACATCGTAGGCCATATGCCGCATTTTGGTTAAATTTTTTGATATTGTTAAATTTTTTTGATATTCATTCAGATAGGTTTTTGAAAAAAAAAAAAAAATCTATCTAATAGATTTTTTTCCCCCCCGGTGGACAGGGAATTGTTACGGTAGATTAATTGGCATGGTCTGCTAGAGGTTAGCAGCATGCGATTTTAGGGGTTACAACGTGTAATGTAATGTAAAAGTATTATTAGTCTAGTGAACGCTGTGACGTTTCAGCGTTAGTAGTCACGCACGGTGACCAAGAGACGGGACCCTTTTCTAGACGACCGTCGAACCGAGAAGACGTGTCCTTGGAATGTTATATTGCCGGGCATGTATTGCCGCACGATTATATTGTATTAAATAATGGACATGGGTCAGTCCAATGTGATGATGAAGAAAGATGAAGTTACAGGTTAGTAAGTAACTAAACCTTGTCAAGATGAATTTATAGTCCGTCTTAGATCTACTAGTGCCAGACGCATAATCTCACTGTCGGTCGTTGGAATTACCAACCACGCGTGCATACAGTTATGTTGTTCTGACTATTATGTTTTCAAGCTACGAGACAAAGGACTGATTTGTAAAGGAATAATATATGAAGTATGAACTGCAACTTATTATGTATAATTCTTCATAATGACCATGTGTGAACTGTTCGTGTATGGAAGTGATATAATAAATACATGTGGACTCAAGGAATGACTTATCAAGTCTCTAACGTTGGACTTTGATTATATTATGAAGTCGACCAATATTCTATCCCACCTTCGCGTAATTTACCATCAATAGCACGATATCATAATTGACTGAGAAGGACCCCCTTGTATAAACAAGCAAACTCTCGCATTTACTGGGAACACGCCTCCAGTAACAATGGTGCCCCAGTAACAAGAAGATACTATATTTAGATATCGGAAATCAGATTTTATTACCTTGAATTTACTACACTATTTATCCTAATTATAACCCATCAAGGGTTGAACAGCATACTTTGTCTTTATATTTTTTTTAAATCCTCAGACATTTTTTAGTGCCGACCCGTCCATGGAATACTTGATCCTTAATAGACTGTGGCAAAATAATAAATAAATAAAATAAGGAAGTGATTATAGAGGCACAATAAATAAACATTAGGTTTTTTTTTAAATTGAACTGGTTCAGTTCATTAATGGAAATTAAGACCAGATATCAGGGGCTTATTGCTACAGCGGTGAGAAACACAGAAGAACAACCTGATGACTTGGAAAACCCCTGGCTTAAATTCAAGGACATCATAAAGACAGCTGCTGCAGAAGCATGTGGTGAAGTCCGACTTGGGAACAAGAGAAAGAGGACACCTTGGTGGACAGAGGAAGTCAAAGAGAAAATAAGATGGCATGGAAACAATACTTAGGAGCTAAAATCACAGCAGGACAAATAGAGAAATATAGAGAATATGTGACACTCAGAACAGAAGCAAAGAACAAGGTACTAGCAGCAAAACAGAAGTCCTGTGAAGAATTTGGAGAAAAGCTAGAAAAAGATGCGCAAGAAAACCAGAAATTGTTCTGTAAGACCCTAAAGAACATGAGGAAGGAAAAACAATGCCCTCTCAAATTTATAAAGGACATGCAAGGCAAATTGCTAACTGCCCCAAAGGAAGTAATGGAAAGAATATTTCTCAGAACTCCTTGATGGTGAGTAAGGTCAAGCATCAGAAATGATAACCACTAGCACGGAAGAGGAAACCAATGGTGATGAAGATGACATAAAGATGGAAAAACTGAAGGCAGAACTGGAGAAAATCAAGATGGGCAAAGCAGCAGGGCATGGTGGTATAACACCAGAAATGGTTAAGTACATGGGAGCATCAGGTGACCTATTACTCTTAAGGGTCCTACAGGCAGCGTGGTGCAACAAGACCATACCAAAGGATTGGGAGATTGCCATCATAACACCAATTTTCAAAAAAGGTGACAATCGACAATGTGGAAACCATAGAGGCATATCCCTTCTCAGTGTCCCTGGTAAAATCTACTCTAGAATCCTAGAGCAGAGACTCCGACGCCTAGCTGAGCCACAATTGGATGAGATCCAGTGCGGATTCCGAGCAAACCGAAGTACTCGAGACCTAATCTTCACACTCAGACAGTTGAGTTAAAAGGCCCTTGAGTATAAGAGTGAGATCCATCTTTGTTTCATAGATCTGGAAAAGGCGTTTGACAGGGTCCCCTGGAGCAAACTTTGGGACAGTTTGGCAAGGAAGAACATTCCAACACCTCTGATTCATGCTATACAGAGCTTCTACAAGTCTTGCAGAAATTATGTGAGTGCAGCAAACCATAAGTCAGAAGAGTTCAGGACCACCACTGGTGTAAGACAAGGTGATATCCTGTCACCTTATCTTTTTATACTCCTCATGGACGATGTTATCAAGGCATGTAAGGAGAGAACAAGAAAGTATTCAGTGGGGTACTGGAAGATGAGACAGGTATGTATTTCAGAGCTGGCATTTGCTGATGATGTTGCCCTGATTGCTAAATCAGAGGCACATCTCCAATCCAACCTGCAAGTCTGGAAGGAAGAGCTGGAGAAGAGAGGGATGTCATCAGCAGCTCTAAAACAAAATCCATGGTGATATCAAGAGAAGAAAGAAGACATCAGATTAAGCTGGGAGAACAGGTACTTGAGCAGGTCGACCACTTTAAATATCTCGGAGCTATTATAGACCGAAAGTGAGGCATCAAAGAAGAGTTGGCCACTCGAAAAGCAGCAGCTGGGAGACTTTTTCAGGCCATAAATCGAGGATTCCTCAGCAAGAGAGAGGTTGGTAAGAAAACGAAGATGGCTGTATACCGCTCCACCTATGTCCCAGTCTTGACATATGGATGCGAGTCATGGGCAATGACTACAACCCACAAAAGCCAGATCCAAACCTCAGAAATGAGGTATCTGAGGAAGGTGGTTGAAGTAACAAGAAGAGACATGGTCCGCAACCAGACGATACGTCAAGTCCTAAAATCCCACCCCCTGCAGACAAAAGTAGAACAGTGCCAACTAAGATGGTTTGGCCATGTCTGCAGAAAGGGAGAAGATCGGCTACCACGTCAATCATGGGAAACAAAGAGCCATGGATCCAGACCCCCAGGACGACCCAGAGTCCACTGGGAGGACAACATTAGTGTGGTGGATTTGATGTTAATAGATGTTATCATTCAATATTTCTAGTGTACTGAATGAGGTCAGCTGTGAAGGTCCCTGATTATAATTTAAATTCTATCACATATAGATATAAGACGGGGTCAATACCACAACCACAAACAAACTAACACTCTATTAGAAAACTTATGGAAGTCTGTGGCTGAATTTTATGTAATATCTTCTTCTTCTTCTTCTTCCGTCCTTAGCCAAAGACCGACCAAGCAGTCAGAGGCCATCACGCCTTGTGGCGTCTTAAGGGCAACAGCAGATTGATTTTCTCTGTTGTAGTTTCCCATCACGCCTAGCGGCGTCTTTAGGGCAACAACAAATAGATCCATCTGCCGTTGTTTCCGTAATCGGTGTGACAAGCCAACGGGTGATCAGCCCATTGGGCTTGTAATATACTAGATTACAATTTATTTGCCCTGATTCAGAATTTTCTGAGTCAGGACCAACAACAAAATGAAATTTATGGTTTTATTTACATAAATATTTATAACACAATGGATCTTCTGTCCATACAAAGGACTATTATAATCAAATTATATGTAGGTATTACTCTAAACTGGGTGACACTGGTAACTAATGGTGGGGGTGGTGTGTTTGCATCATTCCCCCTCTTTCTATTTGTATCTTGTGGAAAAGTTATTAAATAATCAAAGATTTTATGTCTTAGTTAATAAAGTCAGTGGATGACCGTTGAAGTGCCGACACATAGGCACTTAACTGTAGGTGGATAGAAGATATGATGCTGACAATTTCCTTTCGTTCACTTGAATGACCAGACTGACACAGTCCCTGGTGTAGAATAGTATAGCAGACCGCTTGGTCCAATAAAGTTTCATCTCTCTCTCTCTCTCTCTCTCTCTCTCTCTCTCTCTCTAGTAAAATCACCAGGGTCCTGGTACTACCGTAGCACCAGAACAAAAAAAACCCCTGAAACAAGGTTATGATTCTGTACAACATGTCTACAATAACATTCCACAAGTAATACATGACATAATTCAATGAAAGAAAAGGGTCAGATCTCTCTGACCACCCCATGTCAACCATTTTCTTCTGAGATAACAACTCATACCAGTGCTCCTGTTCTTTTCCCTAATGGTTACAACGCCTCTGACCCTGCAACAATGATTCTCTCCCATAGAATTCTGTGGGTTAGCCTTCCCACTGATAACTGTGGAAATCATTTTAAGTTATACAATTCATGTCAATTTTTACTGCTGGTGTGCAACACCACAGGCCCTGCATAAGTCTGCTGGGGACCTTTGTACTTAGTTGTAACGCCTTCCCAAACAAGCAGTATCTCATACACCAAATTTGGTTGTAATAATACGGTTAATAAAGTCATTCTTACCACAATTCAAAGAAATATCACAAACATACGTTGACTGGCATTAGCATTAAGGTAAGTTTAGCTTTGCCCCCGGTCCAGACTGCCAAGAATTATTATTTCACTCTAGGCACTGCTGTTCTCAACGCAGCTTGCTTTCAAAAACTTCTGTATCAACTGGCGACAAGCCTTTGCTTGCTTTTGCCAATATTATCAGACTGGCCCAATCAGCGAGGGTCTAGCTTTTTCAATTCAAATAAAAAAAAAAACAAAAGCCAAACTCCAAACTTCTAGGAGTGAGTCTTAAAATATATTTAGCTTTTTTTTGCCTAACCAATACCCTCCTTCCTATACTCTTCTATCAACCAATCGGATTTGAATCACTCTAATGCCTCTTTTTAAACTAGCGTCCCCCACTAACGTAATGGATAAATGAGCGAAAACAACAGTCTGTCCGTCTTAGCGTGCGTAGACATATAATATTATCTCGATATCTTGGCTAATAATTAGACTACCATATATTTTTTAATATATTATTGCTCAGGGGACACTAAGCTATATATATATATATATATATATATATATATATATATATATATATATATATATATATATATATATAGATATATATATACATATATATATATATATATATATATATGATTTTTATGGCCCTAATGTTTGTCGTTTAGATTTTCAGTTTTGTCACTGTTAATCGTCAATTTCAACTTTTCCAAAAGTCGGCCATCTTTTCCCCTCCCTCTCTCATTTTTTTTTCCATTCAAATAACTAACTTGTCTGGGTTACGCCAGAAATACACTACTCGGCGAGAATGGAACACTGTCTGTGTGTTTATATATTCTGACTTGTCCAACAGAGAGGTTGTAGTATTAGTCCCGCGTGCAGAGCGAAGAGGGGTTTTTGCCAAGCGTTGGTAGTATTGGCGTTAATTATTACAGTTGTTTCGTTCTTGCTACTGGAAAATGTCCGAGTTACTACTAATTTGAGCGTTAAAGTTAAAATATTACGTTAATTCAGACGGTAGGTTGGTGGCACAGTTAATTGTAAGAATCAAAACCGAAACTAAGAAAGCGTGTTAGATTTTACAGCGGGATCGTTTTATAAGCATTTCCTCTGCACAAAAGGCAGCGCTATACTGGCGTAGAGACGACTTTAAGCAGACACTTACGGTCGGGTTTATTTATTATTATAGGATTAAAATCTTACTGAATTTAGCGATTATCTCACAGAATTCGCTACACACCTCTCTTTCTAAAACATGCATTCACTGCAGATTCTAATCTGTGAGATAACATAGCGCAAATGAAGTCCTACATGTTTTTCTGATTTTCATCACAAGGATGTCTACTCAAAAAATCGGCACCCACGTTCTGAGAGCCGGGAATATATTCAATCATAAATGAATAGGGCTGTAATAGTAATGACCATCTTAATAATCTGGCATTTTCATGCTTTGCCTGTGATAAGAATACGAGAGGCTGATGATCTGTTTGGACCACAAATGTCCTACCATACAGATAGATCTGGAATTTTTTTATAGCCCAGCTTAATGCTAGACATTCCTTTTCACTTGTTGAATAATTTTTTTCCGCTTTGTTCAACTTGCGGCTTGCATAAGCTACTGGGTACAATTCCCCGTCTTATGAGGAGGACCTTTGCAACAATGTAGCACCTAGGCCCACATTGCTTGCGTCACTTCTCACGACAAATTCTTGATTCAAGTCAGGCAATTTCAATACCGGCCTGCTTGTGAGTTTTTCTTTTAACTCTTGGTATGCTAATTCACACTGTGCTGACCAATTAATTGTATCAAATTGTCCTTTACGCGTTAAATCCGTCAGAGGAGCACATATAGAGTTAAAGTGTTTAATGTACTTTTGGTAGAAACCACACAACGACACAAAAGATCGCACCTCTTTTTTTGTTTGTGGCCTTGGTGCTCTTTTCAATTTTTCCAGATTCTTGGGGTCAGGGGTCATGCTACCCTGATGTACGGTATGTCCCAAGAATTCCAACTCTTTACATCCAATACAACATTTTGTTGGTCTAGCAGTCAAGTTAGCCTCTCTGAGTCTATCAAACAGCATATTCAAAGAGGTAACGTGTTCCTCAAATGTTTCAGTAGCGATAAGAATATCATCCATGAAATTCGAGATGCATGGATTCTTCAGGGGATCCAACAATTTTCGCATCATCCTAGAAAACACACTTGGGGCATTTTTCAACCCAAACGGCAACATGTTGAACTCATAATGGCCTTCCGAGGTGCTAAAGGCTAAGTAAGGTCGAACCTCAGGCTTTATTGGAATTTGATAATTGCCTTTGCTAAGATCCACCTTAGAAAAATATTTTGCCTTGTTCAGCCTGGCAAATAGTTGATTTGTATCAGGTAATGGATCCACCTGACCTTCTGTGACAGCATTCAGTTTCCTGTAATCTATGCACAGTCTATGTTCCCCAGATGGTTTTCGCAACAAAACCACACTAGAACTGTAAGGAGATTCACTGTGAGAAATAATCCCTTCTTGTAACAAATAACACTGGCTAACAAAAAAAAAATTTTTTTTCTTTCTCTAACATTTCTATGTTTTTCTGGTCAATTTTAATGCGCTGTTTTTAAATCTGCAAACCGTTTTTCTCTATCAGGTCCGGATCTCTAGAAATACGCAATTGAAGTTTTTTAACAACGCATACAGTATTACAACATCATTCGTACAAGAAGTATAACAGTTATCTAGGCTTGAATTTTTTTGCAGTCGACTTTCGTCGGTGAATGGCATGTGATACATCGCGACGAAGCATCCAACAATAATCGGCAAGCATGGTCATACTCCACCGTCCGTGATAACGTGACTCCATTACGGCGATATCTTGATTGAATCGTTCTCCATGTTCATCGCTGACTTCGCCAAGGTTGTCAGGGAAAAAGTCAAGATGCGAATCGAGCAAATGGATTTTGAGGGACATGTTACAGCCCATAATTCTGTATGCATCTATGCACTGCTTAACAATATGCACATAGTCGACATATTTGGGATTTCCGAGAAAGTTATCGACGATCTATTTGAATGCCATCCATGAGCGAAGTTCACTACCATGTAACAAGTTCTCGAATTGTTTGTCTGCAATTACTTTCCTAATCCGAGGTCCTACAAAGATACCTTCCTTTATCTTTGCATCGCTAACTTGCGGAAACTTTTCTCGAAGATAAGTGAAAGCTTTGCTCGTTTTATCTAACGCTTTTACGAAATTCTTCATGAGCCCCAACTTTATATGTAACGATGGTAAAATGATGCTGTCTTTGTTAACAAATGGCTCGTGTATTACATTTTTATGCCCGAGCTGCATACGATACCTGATAGGCCACACCTTTCTTGCATAATGTTCCTGTCTGTTGCGGCTGTCCCATTCACATAGGAAGCAACAAAATTTAGTATACCCAGTTTGCATGCCCGTGAGAATTGCAATGACCTTTAGGTCTCCACAAATCCGGCATTGGTAGTCATTGTACTTTACTTTTGCCAAAAGTATAGCCATATTGTCATAAGTTTCTTTCATATGAACAGAGTAGGCGATTGGAATTGATGAAAATAAATTTCCGTTATGCAATAACACGGCTTTTAGACTAGTCTTGGAAGAGTCGATGAAAAGTCGCCATTCGTTGACTATGTGCTCATGACCGAGGTGCACCATTAGACCGTTTACATCTTTGCAACAGCAAATGTTATCATCCATCTCAAAGTATTGAACAGGTGATAAGGGTGGATTTAGGCTGACTGGAAGTATCACCCCTATCGACACCAGTTAGATATATAGTTGTAGTATAGGGTGTCTTATCTGGTTTATGATGTTGCTGTGTAGGTTGTAGTAGAATAGTTCCCAGAGTACAACACAGGCAACATGATGTGTAAAGTCATAGAAATGGTAACTTCGCTTTACGTTTTCTACCATTTATTGCACGCCACAAAACAGTCATGATATATATGTCATCACCAACATAGTTCAAGAAATTCAGCATTCAAAATAATATTAGTGCCAGCTGATAGTCATGTAGAATCCAATATTCATAGTGTAAACAAATAGCTTCCACATATTCGATAACATAAAGTTCTGGTTCGTGAAGCTGTATACATAATATGCCTCAGATCTGAATGTCTAAAGTACATATATATTAATTCTGCAACAGTGTCAGCTGCATCTCATCACTGTTCATAGATAATAATAAATAAATACTCCCTTCCTGATGCTAGCAGATCAGATGTGTACAATAAGTCCATTTATCCTCTGCACGTGAATAGCATACTGGGAATACAGGTCAACCCGACCTTTATAACATTCCTAAGTCTAACCATCTGACTTGGATGTGATCTCTGGTATAACGAATCCTGGAACACAGACAATAGTCTTGTTTGGTCTAGAGCGACCCATATATATAACTAGTTCAGGTATAAAGATACCGGTGGCGAAAACCTAATCAAAAATACCTCTCCATTTTGAATCACACAAGCGAGCAAAGAGCAGCAAAAAATGTCGAACTTTTAGATGACATCGAAAAGTTCAAATAAAGAGGAATTACCTTTATTCGGAATCAACCACAAAACATATGCCTCCAGGCGGCTTGAATAATACTGGGAAAAGTCTATAGTTAGCTAAACTAACTCACAAGACAATGTATTTCCCTCAGAGAAATCACAAGACGCAGATTTGCGTCCACTCGCTGCTTAGCCCATTTTCTAACTCCCCGACCTGAGCGGAAACCACAATCGAACTCTCCAAGTCTAGACATGCGCAGAACCCATCTACGTGAGTATCAATTCACACAAGGCGATTCTAAGAACATACGAGATAAGAGACATTCACTATCGCTCCCTTTATGGTCATGAATCGAAAACCTTAAGACAGGTTTCAGACATCTACAACACTTGACTGATACTACCAAATAAGGAGATATGGTCACGCTTCGTTTAAGAAATTATAGACCGAACGTGTCTCAAACCAAGAGGAGGTAAACTCATAAAAAATAGTAGTCTCAAAATCTCGAGTTATGTCACTTTGACTGTAAAATAATATCATACACATTTCAGTCAAGAAAATGATCATACAAAGACTTTTTACGAAAAAAAATGATTATACAAAGACTTTGGACAAAAAAATGATCTGTGCGTAACATTACCGCACCCTCACGGGAAAAAAAAAATGAAACATTTTTTTTTTAAATCCTGGAGCCGGAAAAATCTAGGCTCCTAACGCACGTATGATGCGCGGATATATACCTAACAAACTAGCTCAACGTACGGAGCGAAACTCAGATCTTTAGAGAAAAAATTTATCTAAGTATACGCGTATATATTCCAGGAAGGTGCCACCAACACACGCCACAATGATGGCAACATCATAATGAAAGTTAAATTACATTCATGCCAATATATGAAATTAAATCTATTATATAATATCATGCAATGTGTTGCAAATAGCGGTGTAATATACTAATATACCGCACTATACTATTACCTTATATAATGCATCAGTAATTATTAACTAAAATATGTGTTGTTCTTCGTAGATAAGAATACAATCAAACAGAAGAAGATGTGAACATCATCCGCTCCCAATCTAGGACAGGACTTGATATCATCAAAGTTTCACAATGGACATAATCTCGCTGACTTCAATGATGTGCTGCGAAAATATCAATAACACAAATCTT